>JARFNW010135232.1:0-10944 GCA_031763155.1 Dirona albolineata | reverse complement strand
GAAGAGAGTTACAATAATCTAATCTACTTGTCACAAGAGAATGGACAAGCATTTTACATGACTCTTCATCTAACAAAAATTCGTATCTGACCGAAATAGATGATGATTGATGATTACGATGACAGTGACAATTGAAGATAATGCTAATTAATGTTTATTATGGAGATAATTGATGACTCTGACAATGTCAATGAATCATAGGCAATAACAACAATACCAATGATAATGGTGATGATGAAACGGAGCATGGGAGAGATGATGTAATATGCAATGACAACCCCCCCCCAAATCTCGCTCCCTCTGACCTGAAGTCGCCCAATCCCATGTTCCATAAGACCTTGTTCAAACCGACAAGCTTCTTGGGGTGAATCCTGTATGGAAAGGGAAATAAAATCAATGGAGTCATCACAGTCACTAAGAAGATCCATCATTAATCATGACCAATTTAGTCAGAAATAATCAGAGTAATAATTCATTTTTATTGCGCCATACCCACAAATGCACAGTGGGCTGATCACTTGCTTGCTTTAAAAATCTTGGTCCAGCTTTGATGTTTTTCCAGCTCTGCATCAGGCCATGTGTACTTGTGGGGCCCAGACTTGCACTTAACCAGGGTCTGTGCATCAATGCCTTCTGCCTTGCACATTGTCCTCGGCCAGACACAGAGATGGTTCCTATAAAGTTTAATTATGTATCTAAAGGGAATAAATGACAAACAAACATATCCACAAATAGAGCTCTGTGGCACTTTACCATGACATGCACAAGAATAGCATGGTAGTAAAATGTCAATTTTCAAAGTTCTGTCATCAGTATTTTCTTAAAAGTTTCAATATTTCGAACATGTCTCAAATCGAAAGTCAGGGAGTTCCAAAGTTTTGGACCACCTACCAAAAAACGGCGTTCACAGAGCAAAATTTTACGAAATTCAATTAAAAATTTATAATTTTGTGATTTGAGAGGATGATAGTGTGTATTCTTTTTATCAATTCAGATGGACTTTCCTTAAGTGGCAGCCAGTGAAGGGACTTGATAATACTTTCTTTTCTATTGTCTATTCCATTCAGAATAAAAAAAGAGAACAGGATTTAGAGTAGAAACGAGTAGAGAAAGAATATAGATGGAAGGATAGAAACAGTAAACAGTGAAGAAGGATGATGAGTGCACAGTACCTGTGAGCCGTTATTTCCTGTGATGTTTTAGCGCGTTTATCTTTTGTACCAGCGTATTGGAACATGCTCTCTCTCACCCTGGTGGGATAATACATAGTGGTAGAAATAGTATAAGTACAAGACAATACATAATGATAATAATACTACACTACAAAACAATACATAATGACAGTAATTCTACAAATGCAAGACAATACATAATGATAGTAATTCTACAAGTACAAGACAATACATAATGATAGTAATACTACAAGTACAAGACAATACATAATGATAGTAATACTACACTACAAGACAATGCATAATGATAATAACACTGCAAGTACAAGACAATACATAATGGTAGTAATTCTACAAGTACAAGACAATACATAATGATAATAATACTACACTACAAGACAATACACAATGGTAGTAATTCTACAAGTACAAGACAATACATAATGGTAGTAATTATACAAGTACAACTCACACTCACAGACCGACAGATACTGTTCTCACAGACAGACAGACTCTGCTCTCACATACCTGAGGTTCTTGGCAATGAGTCCTATAGCGTCCATAGTGTCTTTATTCTCTTTGTAGAGGACAAACTTGACATACCGACACGATTTCTTTGACTTCGGCCATTCATCTCGAATCTGGTCTCGAGTTTTACCTGCAAGGAAAGATGCACGACATTCACAAAGGTCTTAAATTTCTCACATCTTTATCATGGTTTTAAAATAGAATAATGGGTCTCCTTCCTTGGAGAGACCAAAGCATTGGCCTCAATCTGGGTTACTTTCAACTGTGCTCACCATGTGCTTGGTTTAAAATCCTCACCAACTGCCTTCAATCAAACAACCAATCTCTCAACTTCCATTCTTGACATAATCTTACAGTGTCCAAAAGGGCACACACCTAAAAAATAAATGAATCAGCTTAAATTATATAATAAAAGTGTTAATGCCGTTTTGGACACTGTGTATGTTACACTGACTGACTAGTCCTGTATGAGTAAGGAAGGCAGACTTAATAGTTATTATTCATATATTACATACCTTTCCTAAACATGACCTTGATGATCTTGTTGCCACGATCATCATCTTCAGTTCTTGTCTCCAGCTGAGAAAAACTTTGCTTGACGGCCAGATGGATTTTGGTCCTCAGGTCCTTGTCCTCGGGGGCCTGTCATGTTAAGTAGAAGGAGGAACCTTGTCATGTACAGCACAGGGCTAGAGAGCTAACAGCTAATGAAGAGGATATCTAATCTCATACATAACGGATACATTATTTTGGGCTACAGATGTAGGAGATGGGGCACTAGCCATTTCCTTGGGGGTCAAAAACAGGAGCCTGTGTTCATGTCATCAGTGCCGTTGATGAATCCACGGTAACTACACATTCCGCCCATTTCAGAGAATTTGGACACAGTGGGCTGATCACTAGATCGTCCTAAATTCATTATCCATAGAAATCTTGTCTGTGTAAGGGCTACAGTCCATGGCGCCAGAAAAAAACGCATAAAAAAAAAAGTGCTGTTGCATTAAACACTATTTTTCTTCCCTATGCTTGTCCGCAGCATCCTGACCACAGCGGGCACAATGATCCTGCTCCAGCACCATCGGTATTGCATCTAGCATTGTCAGACATTTTGCGCTTCGTGTAGTTAGACTGGAGATATGGCAGGCCACAGTGTTTGGTGTGAATGTTTTAAAAACAAGTCTATGTTTACTGTCCAGTCAGTCTTCTCCAATCGTTGCAACATGGACGATTCAAAATTGATTGACTGAATGAGAGTGAAACCAGCACTTTATGACAAGAAAAAAAGATTTCTTCAGCAAATATGATGGAATCACTTTCTTCTAGTTTTTGTTTCGTTTCTCTAGCATGGTGGCACATGATGTTAACAGAGAGTCAAATGTTAATCATCTCATTCGCAGATAACCTAAACATATATCATCGGAACTAAATATTTGAATTCTCTTAACTTCACAATCTCTGCATAATGGGTGGACCCAGTTACAATACCATGGTCCTAAATATTTTCTTCCATACCCCAAATTAAGGGGAAAAAATTATCTTCTCCGTTAGCGCAATGTTACTCACACCAAAAAAAAAACAACAGCAAAACGGTAGGCAACATGTGGACAAAACCTAATTGCTCTTTACTGGCACCAGACATATTTTTTTCAGCCAGCACAAAGTCTGATCTGTGAGAGCATTGTGGACAGGTCCTCTAAGACTGCAGGTGGTGACATTCAGACTTGGAGTTGGATGGAGGCATGTAGGGAAAAGATTATGGAAAAAGGACAACAAACACCACTTTGGCCAAACAGGAAGAGGAAATTGAGGACAGGTGGCAAAGAATAGAAAACAAACCAGTAAAAAAGACAACTTGTAAAATACCAACGGTCAATTCCATACTTTGATATCGTGTGAGGCGTCCCTGTTCCGATCTGTCACTATTTTCTGAATGGCTTTCCTGTCGTCTTCACTGAGAACACTGTCAGCCACCTCGATCATCTGGAGATGAAAATAACAATTTGTAAAGAATAGAAAACTCCACTTGGTCGTGTAGGCGAAATTGATAAAAATGATTGGGAGAGATCATTTTATTAAAAGGGAGACTGTAATATAAGGTCATCTTTTATCGTTATTCACTAAGGTGAGAGAGACGTGAATATACACCTGTATTGGTTAATTTGTACATCAGTAAATAACCGAAGGTGCTTTCTTATGTTTGCCAATAAGATGAGTTCTGAAAATTTATGTCGGATCAGAATTTTGGGTTGGTTTTTTTTAATCAATTGGAACACACTGAGCTGCGATTAAGCAGCAGAAGTTGTGATTAATTAATGACTTTAATATATATAATTTTTTTTCAACAAAAGTTGCAATTAACCAAATTGCAATTAAGCAGGCTAGACTGTATCTGTAAGATGGCCACATCTATGCCTGCATATCTGTCCATTAAATTACTACATACGTCACCTTTTCCTCTTCCTCCTCCCCGTCTTCCTTGTTGTCATGGGTCACCTTCGTCAAATGGACAACGTTTCCATCCAGGTCTATTTCGTTCACGATGAAGTCGGAGTACCTAGACGACATTATCATAACCACAGTGACAAAACAAAACAACAAAATTAAATCATAATGAAACACATTTAAGAGCTCTATCACCAGCTTCAACAACTGAGGGTTATTTTACGCATTGAGAAAAGATGTTCTTATTTAGAAATGTCTAGGTAAGAAGTTTCAATATAATCAAAATTTGAAAGAAAAAAAAAACTAATAATAATTATCTTACTTGTTTTTCTTATTTCGAAGGCACACAAATGTTATAAAATGGCATCCGTTTCAGGAGGTGGCAATTAATCTCACAACCTTGCACATAACATACATAATACATACAGACATGATGCATACAGAAACAGAGGCTAGCTCTCCAGCATCTGATACTAATTCTGGCTGCAACATTAATGAAATAATTACCTTTGTTTGATGATGGCAGTGAAAGACTTGGTGTGTGTACCTAAGTACTCTGTGATCCCTACATCTAATTCGGTTGCAGGCCCTTTTAACTCTGGTGACGATTTACTCGTTTCCGTTCCATTCTCTTGTGTCTTGTCTTCTGATACTGAATTGACAGCATCACCCTTCACATCAGATATAGCGCCACTATTATTACCATTATCACACTCGGATACTGTCTCCACTTTCTGTTTGTCATTCTCTGATTTCCTGTCTGGCGATGGGGTGTTGTTTGTGGTCTGATCATCTCCTGTGCCCATCTCGACTTCTCTGCTCTCCTCTTTCCCATCACACACTGCCTCACTGTCATCAACTTTTGATTTTTTCAAATCTGGCTCTAGAGATCCATTGTCACTGTTCTCCTGGGACCTCTTCACACCCAGTTCAATGTTCACTGTTTCACCTGTGTCCATTCCTGGTTAGTTTTGCTGTCAACAAGAAGAATAATTGAGGGAATTTAGAAGGGTAGAACCGGGAGAGGGTGGATCTTGTAAAAAATATTAATCAAAATCTAGTCTAAATGAGGAAAACAATGCAACTCTGAGAATTAGGGTAGATGTTTTGATCCTTTACACCTATCTTCATTCCATGTCTAATCTTAGAACCGAACTATTCGGTAATCACGTAAATTTGGTACTACCCAAATCCAGGGACATTAAAGACACTGCAGGCAACCACACCACCTCAAACCGTGGAAATTAAAGCATTTATAACTGCACCTCTCTTGTCTTGTCCTGATGAATTGCTTCAAAATTGAAAAACAGGGCACTGGTAATCATGAGAAGATCAGTATGGGGTCTATTATTATCTACTATCTATATGATGATGATGGATTTTTATTTACCACCTTGACTTTGGGTTGCCCAGGGGCTGGGACGTCATTTCAATTTGTTACTTCTAGAACAAAAGTAAAAGATTAACTGGAGTCAAACGGGGTAAGATTGGTTGTTTTTTTCTAGGTCTTACAGGGTGACCACAGGGCAAAACATATATTTTGTCGAATATGTGGTTGCGCGTTCACAACAACTTTTAACAACAATAATAGTAATAGTAATAGTTAATAGTAATAGTGTGCCACTTTTATGACCGCCTACAAAAACATGTAGATGTGAAATGAACGTGATATGAAAACTCAACAGAGGCACTTTTAAAATGCTTGAACTTTAAAAACATCTGGCCGTATCACAAAATGAAAGTACACTGGCACTGGTAGACTGGTACGTGTGGATGTACGAATATGATGATGGGATGATGACGGACGATGATGATGATCATATGTGTCTGTTCTTGGCCAAGTTATGTGTGACTGTGGGATGATTCCAATCAGTATAATAATAAAGGTCTATAATCTATGAATGAGAATGATGATTGATAATAATAATAAAATAAAAATAATAATAACAATAATAATAATAATATTGATGATTAATTTTTATGGATTTTATGAATGGAAGTGGAAGCAGGTTTTCACCCAACTTGCTATTTCGTTGGCTACCAATATTACTAATAATACTAATACATCAGCCAAGACCAAGCATACTTACTAGACTAGGTAGCCTATTAAACAACAGTCCAAATGATTATATAGAAAAAGACCAACTATTTCAATCCCTAGCCCACTTCTGCTACACAATCAACACCGGTACCACATGTAAATTTGTAAATTATGTATGCATGTTTGTTTTCGTTGCAAGCATGAGCCACTATTTTTAGAATAATCTCCCTTCGTTCATAAGAAGTAAGAAGAGACTGTTTAAACTGAAAACGAATCGAGGTTATTATTTCACTTTCGTCATTGCTAAAAAAAAAAAAGAAAACACCCGAACATTTACTGGCATCTAATTGGCAGTTGCACAAAAATAATGCCAGTGCCAGACATCAGCTAGTCAGACGTATAATAGACAAGTACCAGACACCAATTCATATTTTGTTTCTGTCGTTTAGTCGTATGCGATAAGTGGATGTGGAAACATGTATCGTGCTCTGTATGCCCACAACAGTAAACTGCCAAAATATCTGTCCTTCCAAGCTGGAGATAAGTTTACCTTGATTGATACCTCAGTTTCGGATCAGTGGTTTTTGGCTCAAAATGGAGTTGGACAAATTGGTTATGTACCATTCAACTACATTAAAAAGATAGATGTAAGCAAAAGTCAACGGCTGCTAGTACTAATAAGTACCTAATTTACAAAGACTAAGTCAAAGTCTAATCAATGAATTGACACAGCTCTTTCCATTGTTGATTTGTTGGGGGAGGGGTGAGGGGTATATCTATTAGTATTAGTATATAATATAGATATATATTGGAATAAAAGGTACTACTATAGTCGAGCTGCTCCTTTTTCAAATTTTCTTCTTCGATGTTTCCTTCTATTTTTATTCTTTACTTTTCTTAAAACTCAGGTTCAGATTTCTTTGATTGTATTAAATTTAAAGGTGTAGATTTGATCCGATGGTGGTAGAAATAGAATAGCAGTGTCAGAAGATGACATACACTGATACAGCGATGCCCTACCTTAGGCCTAGGCACAGGACAGAGATTCTAATCTAACCATAAATACACTACACCTTAGAACAAGGATTAATAAAGTGGTATTCTTTCTGGATGATGGAGAATGGAGGCCTCTTGCTGCTCATGAAATGTCTTCTCATAAATTTAGTAATTCCTGGTCCAATGGCCATTTTGGTTTTTGTTCCTTTTTACATATATGATATATATAATATATATACATGTTAAAAAGCAATTTCTCTTTCTTTTTCAGGCAACCCCTGATCAGCTGGTGAAATTCATCGATGGGTCCATTGAGGCCATACACCTCCAGGCAGGGGATGATGGGTCCTCCTACACAAACGAACATCGTCTGAGTCTTAAGTATGCACCCATTTATATCTCTAATAGATTTTTTTATGATAGAATATTCAGTAACATTGAAAAATGTTATTAATCCTATTGTAGCTATTCATTATCTGAAACATAGCACTCAAAATTGGGTGAAAAACTACAAGACACTAGTGAGTTAAAAGGACGAAAGAATGTTCTTTACTCTCCGTAATTCCCTATTTCTATCATCTCGCTATTCCCCTGTTCTCTTCTCTCATTATAACCTTCTTTCTCTTCTCGCTATGCCCACATTGCTGCAAACCATTGAGAGTTAAAACAGGCACTTGTTTGGTTGTACTGGAAGGGTCTCCTTCTAAATGTTACCATATACCATACCATATCTACTTGTTGTTTCAATATATATAACAACACACATACATATTTTCAATGTTAAATTGACTGATTACAAATGTTTATTGGTTGCTACGATTTTATGAAATGTTCAATGGCTACAATAAATATACCATACCATACCATATATATACAATATTAGCATGCAAACCCAATGTAGTGCTGATCTGTAACACTGAGTGATCTGATTATATTGTATTGTTCATGTTGCCACACAAAAAGATTATGGACTAAGTGGACTGATCACTTGATTATCTATAATCTTGATTCATAGAGTTGCTACTATAATGCTCTGGGGTAGTCTTTTACAGGCTTCTGGTACCCCACCAGCCATTCAGAGCTGTACATGGGACACCCCCTGTAATATTAATAGGGTAGGATCAAACATGAGGAGCAATGTAAATCATCAAGTCCCATTGAAACCATAAAAACTTTTAGTTGAATGTTATAATCAAAGATAAAAGTCAAAGGGGGAGCTTCTACTCTTTATACTCTTTAACTTACAAATTGATTTCAGAAAACTGATAAAGCATCGCAGTGATGTCATCAAACGTGCAACAGTCCGAGAGAAAAGTCCCAAAGGTGGAAGTAAGAGAAGACCAGCACCAGCTCCTCCTGTTGAGAAGAGTTCCAGTGTTGACACCGGTGTCTATAGCGGAGGAGAGAGACCGTCAAATTTGGCTGTCGTTGGTCGAAGTGCTACCATTTCTACACCATCAACCTCATCTTCCAGTTCCAAAGACTCTGAAACAAAACAAAAGACAAAGGGCAACCACTCCAAATCTTCTCACACACCGTCTGCAGTGTCGTCTGACAGCCATGGGTCAAACATAGACGAGGAGGATAGAAGTGAAGTGAGAGAGAGTGGTAGCATTACCAGTAGTATTGACCAGACCCCTTCCCTAATCTCATCACCGTCCAGTATGTCCACAGATGTTGATATTGATGTCGATGCTTGCAGTGAAACTTCCGGTGATTTAAAACCGTGTCACAGAAATTCTAATATAACATGTAGTGTTAAAAATGCTCATGGCGCTACAGCCACTTGTCCTGAGAAAGTGGAACCCTCACGTAAGGATACTGGTGAGAGAGACGAAACAAACTCACCACATCCTCAAAGTCCATTAGTCATGAATATTGTCCACAAAGACCAAAGTCCATTGAACACGAACATTACGCCTGACCAACCAGGAAACGATTGGGAGATGGTTGAGAAAGAGCAGGAAGAGCCAAGTCAATCTCACGACGTACATTCTCCATCCACAAATAAAGACACTCGTGTTGATCAGATTTCTTCCCCGGTCGGGATTGCCAAATGTGAAATTAAATCAAAGCCTGAAGAAACATGTGCGACATCTCTGCACCAGGAGAACACTGGCATACCATTGGCTGATTTAGATCAAGATGACTTTCCTCCCCCACCCCCTGATCTACAGCCAGGATGTGCAGAGGAAGACGAATACCCCTTGTCAGACTATTCCTATGCCCTTCCCCCTGCCCCTGACGATGATGTGCTGGTGAATGAAGGTGGAGGTGGCGGGGGGATCGAGGTCAGTGGTGACTCTGACAGCCTTGACCTTCCTCCTGCCAAGGCCATGCGAGAGTGCAGTTGCGACGACATCCAGCCAAAGTTTGATCTAGATGGTCCCTTTCCTGCCAGGTAAGCGAGTGGACTCTTTGGCCATATGACTTACCTAGTAGATATTACACAAGTTTCATTGGATGTCATTTTTATTCCACAAGTGCTGATCAAACTTGTATTGTTGCAAATTTTAATAAATGATAAATTGCATTTATATAGTACTTATTCTCCATCATCACCATGCTCTAAGTGCTTTACATAAGTGCATTTGTTAGGTGCAGATATAATATTTAGACAAGGATGACGCTGCTGACAAATGTGGTGACCTCTGAATTTAACATCTGTCTCCGGTGCTCTTGAGTGGAGTAAGCATATAATGCCAATGGGCAACACTATTTCATATTTATGCTTGAAATTGAAAGGCATTTCACTTAACGTTTTTGGGGTCAAGACAAAAACATTATCCTTTATATCGAAAACATTAAATCCAAAAGGGATTGTTGGTTTTGCGTTCTTTCTGTAAACAAATAAAAGATGTTTATGTTTATTTCTGGCTTTACTTTCTCCTCTTATGACGTTGTAACAGTGGATGTTTGTCACTTCCTGATGGAAGACGGTTGGATGTGAGAGCCAAGGAGAAACGGGATCTAGACACCATACATCAAACCTTGATGTCATCCATCTTATCATCATCATCATCCCCATCATCGTCTAATGATGTCAACCAGCGCCAGAAAGAGTTGGAGCGCATAGAACGGGTACAGGCCTACCTCGGGGTCACTGTGACACATGCTGACTGTGAAGAAATGATTGGTCAGGTAAATATTTCCATTTCATCTCAAGCCAACAATAATTAAAGCATTACATTGGTTGGAAGTAAAATATATCCCCAGTTTAATAATATATATATTGACCTTTTCTGATCAATGTTAGGCAATAGATTGATGTTGCTCATGATGCCGTTGTTTGTTTTTGGATTGATTGTCTGCATATATTCTATTCCTGGTCTATAGAGTCAAGTTCACTTTGGTTGACCATGAGATGTTCAGATATTTTTTTAATGTTCAGGTATAGTGCCCTGCCCACAGATGTAGATCTTATACAAAACCTCAGTGAACTACATGGTCCATCATCATCTAGCAGAACCAATATGGTACACATAGTCATTGAATGCTTATATATGCATACTGTATGTCACAAATACCTACCAACTCCCAATCTCACCTCCCCCCCCCCCCCTACATTTTTAAAAACCAGTTCCAGCATGTGAGCAACCTGAGCCATGAAGAGAGCCACTGGGCCCTCTTGTCAGCCATGAGTCTCCTGGCGGACAACGTGCCTCACATTAAACCATCCTTGGAGGTTGTAGCACTTCGTTTCAAGATGGCACACCAGGTAACCAATTGGTTTGAGTGAGGGTTGTGTTGGGTTTGGGTTTTTTT
>JARFNW010135222.1:0-10944 GCA_031763155.1 Dirona albolineata | reverse complement strand
AAATATCACACAATAAATAGGAGAAATTTTCCATTAAAAAGGGTCGAGGCCGATGGCGTTTATAATGGGCCTTAGCCCTGCCGTGTCACACGCCGTATATATACTACCGTAGCGCTACGCGTTTGTGACCTACATTTTACAAAAACGGCGTTAGCCTCACTTGTGTTAACTTAATTCAAATGAAATGAGTAGTTGATGAGTAGCAAGGCTACTAATACTACTAATACCTCTCTCTATGACTATGTTCATTCTGTGTGTCACTTGTAGGTAATGGAGAAAATGGAAGAAACTGGACAACAACAGTTTAAATGGCTGTTTGTTGAAGAACAGTTGCGTAAAACTCCCAGCATGAAAGATGGAACAAGCCATGCTCAGGAACTTGTTTTCCGACAGAAACAGGCTATGTTGATGCAAGCTATTGGTCAGAAGAGTGGACTGTAAGTATTTAACTTTAACGCAGATAATAACTGGCACATCAAGAAATGAATGATTACGATATGGCAAATTCCAGGGAAGCCACCCAGAAGGCATAAAAATAGTTCAAACTTGTTTCTAGATTAAAGTATGAGAATTTTGGAATATTTTCTGATATGAACTTGTTTGTTATGAATTAGGGAGGCTTGGGTAGCATAGAATTGTTTTTTCATGTTTTTGTTTGTGTTTTATTGATAAATATATTGAAAATTATATTTTGTGAACCGTCAGATATTAAGCTTTCACATGATACCAAATTTGACCAAATTCATTTTGAAAATTGGCCATTTTGGAATGACTGGAGAGCTTCCATGGAATCCACCATATTATAGTTGTATGTCTGGAATAATACATGTAGGGACACCAATGAGTCATCACGCACATGCTTTGCGCAGCGGGTAATTACCCATTAACCTAATTGACTTCACGGGCCGGAAATTGCACCCCATTGGCTTTAAACACATGTTGCCTATTTATAGAATTACTGCGGTGTTTGTGAACATATTTTCACCAATGACCAATCAGATTCAAGGATATATAATGCGCTATCCCATAATAGTATTCCCGACAAAATCCGTGGTCTCGTTCGTGAGATATGTTTATGTAAGTACTGGAGTTTACTGAAACTGCAGAAAATAGTTGTGCTGAAAAATTCTGACTTATACGCTTTCTATAACTTGAGACCACAACAGATCAACCTTTTTTGTTAAAGAATTCAACCAACTTTTAGGCTGTTAAATGAAGCTCAATTATATTTATAGCCACCGCAAAAAAACTAACTCGATCGGTCAAATCCCTGATAGGCCACCACCAATCAAAATTGCACTGACTCAGAACCGCTTCAGCCATTGGTTCAGTTTTGTGATGTGTACAAAGCTAATTTACATACTCGGCTTGTTTCGGTTCCAAAAATGGATACACTGTCATTACTGTCAATGCTAATTTACTGTCAAATGAAATTGTTAATAACTTCGCTTCTAATTGGAGTAGAGATAAAATTAAAAGTTTTCTTCTTGGTTTGACTAGCTCTATTCATCTAGACAGGTGTGGCCCATATATATCATATATGCCATATATTTCAATTTTTGAATCTGCGTCCCTAATGCATGGAAACTACACACGTGCAGAAAAGTGCTTTTATGATTAAATGGGTATTGTTGACCGTTGTAGTTTTAAAATTATTATTTTGGTCTGTCCCATCACTAGGACTAGGAGCTCTGTAATAAAGACAAGGCAACAATTATGATTTCACAATATCCCCAAGCCTACTGACTTAAATTATCTCAATAGTGTTGGAAGGGTTAAGACATTCCTTTCAATTTTGCCTTTGTTAAATGTGTTTTTTCCATTAAAATGAATTCAAAGATTATAAATGTTTAGGGTTAAGGAAGGCACTTGTGGGAATATTAGAAATGTTAAGGTCTTTTGATGACTTTTCCTAAAAAAAAATAATTATTTGTTTTTGCGGTGATGAAATTTTATTGTTTCAAGATTTTCTTTTAAAAATCTACTGTTACGGACAGCTCCTTTACTTTTTTTTTTTAGTTAAATCATTTTGATGTAGCAATGCAACTACTATTGCTTTTGTTAAGGTCCTTTTATTATTTTGACTCAAGCGTTAAGCGTGATGTAAGTGTTCCCACTTTCACATGTGTGATATTCATTATAAATTGATTTGTGTTGTATTTAATTTTTATTTTGTTTGTTTTTCAAAGAACACAGCTAGCCATCAACACAAGTGTTATCTTCATGCACCGATTCTACATGTTCAGAAAAATCAAGTTTTTGCCAAGAATAGTAAGTCAAATTATTTGTTTTGTTTAAGTAATTTATCCTAAGTGATATGAAGACTTATTAGGCTAATACAAATTGTCAATAGCCAAAGATTTTTGGAATCTTCAAGGTATACTCTATTGGATGTGGTTTCTTAATATAATCTTACTCTTTGATTTAAAGATTTGGTCATTGTTCTCTGACCTTCTTTCAAATATTCGTTTTTGTATTTTTGTTGCAGCATATAGCCATTGGCTTTGTGTTTGCTGCTGGGAAGGTGGAAGAAAGCGCCCGCAAATTGGAACACTTGATTCGGTACACCGTGGATATTCTCCGCTACAACAAGAATGGGGAGTTTCTTGACAAACGGGATCAGCTGACTTATGAAATGGACTGTGAATGGAGAGAGAAGATAGAAACATTATGTCAGAATAGTTGTGATATAACATCATCGGTGAGTATCTTTAATAATCTTTTTCTAGACAGCAGTCTTCTGTGGGGAAATCAAGGATTTTTGGCATGGGAGGTTTCAGGAAAATGTTGGCACTATCGCATCTTCTTTGACAAGTTAGGGGACTAGTTTAGGAATTAACCTGGAAATAGCACGGAGATCTTATAGATACAGGACTAAAATTCTCATTTGTCATGAAGAATAAAAAATATTTTTGAAATATTTTTTATGCGATTTATAATTTTGAAGATTTGGTTTTAGTTTACTATTGTAATGCTTTTTGTCTAAGCTCTATCTTTTGTCTTTATTTGAAAGGAAAGGTTATAGTTCTGTTTTACTTTTTATTTATTTAAACTTATTTTAGTTGCTAAAAGTTCTGTTGAAAACTTTCTAATTGTGTTCAAAGCATTCTCTTTTGCATTTTTATTTAAATCTTGTTTAAAATTTACAGGGTTGCCAGCTTTTAGGTTTAATTCTTATTTTCATTAAGTTTCGATCCTCATGTATCTTAGCCTTCGTTCTACTTTCAGGGTGGTATTGTATAATTGTTTTTTCTTCTAAACAGTCATTTGATTTTTAAAAGTCCTGGCTTTATTGAAAATGTTTGTTGTCTGAGGCTGCTGGCACCCCTGTAAAATTGTTTGTACATCTCTTCTATAGTAATGTATTCATTTATTATGAAAGCAAGTTATATTTAATGATAAGTGAATATTCTAAATTGTTTGTGAACAAGATTTGACTTAGAGAGTCACAGACTTGCTGCAAGTCACGATAGAGACCACCTTTGCCTCTGGAGTCGTTCAAGACATTGCCAATTAATGAATATATCCTTATTGGCCAATAGTTTTTTACTGTTGGTTGAATTGTTGTTGCTTCGAGTTCCCTACAACACGGTTAGACTGGGTAAAATTGATGGGTTTTGTTGTGATTCACTCTTCCCTACTTTTTCGGTTTTCTGACTTTCTGTGCATTTTTTTATGTGTGCAAAATGGCAGTGATATTCTTTCTTTTATTGGTTTTGATAGAGAAAGGATCATCTGGATTTTACAAGCTTCCCTGCTTATTTCTTTCTCTATTATACTAGTAGTAAATCTCAAATTGAAAACTCTTTGCATTTTGTTCTATGCTTTGTTCATTATCAAAACCCTGAGATAGTTATCAAATCCGAACGTGTTGTAAGGGAATTGATATTTAACGCTGAGATTTAAATATCTTTGGCCATCATTGCATTGACAAAATCCAGTTGAATTGATAAGAAAGGTGTGTATCTTATCAACAGGCCTACGAGGAGATGCGCAAGAATGTGCTGGAATGTGAAGCTGAAATCTACGCTGTGATCGGTAGGTGAAATAGCTCTCACCTACACTCCTCCTCAACTAACCCTTTCTCTTGTGTCTTGGCGTGTGTGTTGGCGCACGAAGCACCCTGAGTTAACAAAAATGCTTCATTGTTCAGAAAAGACTGATGAAATGATTATTTGGGCAATCATTAATCAATATTTTGCCCTGTATTTTTTAACACGGCAACCTAGTCAAACTTGATCATATAATTTGCACCTTTTGTGCATCATCAATGTTGCTCAGAAGTAAGAGTTATAAATTTTCAAATTGTCATTGTGATTAACTGACAAGATGATTTGAAGCATTTCAGGTTTAACTCAGGGTTGAGACTTGGAAATGAAAGGGCTGGTATGTTATTTATATAACATTAGAACAAATGTTACTAGAGGACAGTATTTTGGAGGAAGAGAGAAAATGAGTAGAAGAGGAGTCGCAGACTATCACCACTAAAAGTTACAACCTGTGTATGTTGAACCAAACGTCAGAGGGGGAAAAGGCAAACCTGATTTAAGATGATAATTCCATAATTATCCCTCATTGTAAAAACAATATATGATGGATATGAACATTGTATCCTGACAAATAGAATTGCATGTTCAAGTCTGATGTGCTCAAGTAATTCTATTTTTGTATGACTTGTGGTCTCTTACCCCTAGTGAAGAAATAAAGGGCTACTCCAGAAAGATTGAAAACTCTGACCGATCATTCAACGTCCACAGTTTGTTACTTTCAGTGTTGTGAACTCAATACAATTTTGACACGATAGTGTTGATTACATAATTGAATTTATTTTTTCTTCCTGCTGTGTGTTTTGTGTGTGTTTAGGTTTCCAGCTTCAAATCATCCACCCTCACAAGTTTGTGATACGGATGAGCGGGCTCCTTGGAGGTAAGCTACAGAAATACTAACAACCTTTGCTTGTGCTTTATGTATTTATTTTTTTCTTTCTAGAATTCATTTTAGCCTTTTCCTGAGATCATTCTCGTGTGTAATGAATTGCCTTGTGGAATTTAAAGTCGGCAGGAATCCCTGATTCGAATATAAATTTCAAAATGATGAAAGGGTTGATATAGTGAGATATATCCTTGTATTCCGAGTCACTGATTTGTGTGCTACTATAGACCTTTTCAACATGTTTCTGAGTTATCGTTCGTCGCTGGGTTTTAAAATGTTAGAGATTAACTAGATGAATTAAATACTAGCATGGATTCTGGTTTTGTCAAGTCAGACCTAATCACTTGGGCGCCATGTAGCCTTGATACCATTCATCTGTTTTGTTCCATTTTAGACATATATATTTGTATATTCATCTTAAAAAGTCACTTGATTATTTTGAGTTCAAGGTGATTGAACAGGTGCCTCAGAGGCTGATATAATGGAAAAGGTCTAAGTGCAATTATTTTTGAAGGAAAAGGTTATATTGATGTTTTGCTTCTTTTGCTTGTATCACATTTCTTAGTAGAATAACCTCTCACTATATATTTTCCCCCTTTAATGTGGTTATGGGTATAATATATTATTTATATTGCAGCAGTCTCCGCCTAAGAGTCTGGGTCTTCCTCGAAGCACATTCGTTTTCATAATGACCTGGGACAAATCTTATCACAAATAAAAAACGTTAAAAGCGCTTCTAAGAAAACTGGTCATGGACTTACATTGCGTCTGCCATGGACACTCCGTTGGTCACTTATTAAACCTGTAGGACTCTGTTGTTGGTCATCATTGCATCCAAACCTGTAAAACTATCATAGGTCACCATTACATCCAGACCTGTAAGACTATCATAGGTCACCATTGCATCCAAACCTGTAAGACTATCATAGGTCACCATTGCATCCAAACCTGTAAGACTATCATAGGTCACCATTGCATCCAGACCTGTAAGACTATCATAGGTCACCATTGCATCCAAACCTGTAAGACTATCATAGGTCACCCGACCCAACTCTTAGGCAGAGGCAACTGTATTGGATGTGTACTTGTGCTTGCTGTCTTGTATCTGTACAGCTTTCTTTTATTAGTGTTTCATTTTTTTTCATATTTATCATGATCCATTGACATAATGCTGCCGTTGGTCAGGAGATTTTCATGTGGATGATTTTCTTTTCACTTTTGAAAAGAAAAATGTAAAAATAATGCAAATTTAGTATGGAGAAAATTGAAAATTACCTAGGCAAATTTGGAACAAGGAAAAAATGATTCAACTACAATTGATACAATTTTGAATGTATGTCAGTTCGATAGTCATAAAAGAATTAAATCAAATTCTTAAACTGACAGCATTGTATAACATGAAAATAATGCCCACATATAGTGTGTCCAGTCTATCTATACCAAATAGATTTTGGTATGAGATAGTGCCAATATCTAGCTTTCAATTTCGTTGGCACAATTGATAACAGTAGTAACAGCAAAAGCGGCAGCATTTTGAAATGTGGAAATATGATATAGTTTTCACATTAAAAAATAGTTCACCTTACACTTGAACTCTGGACATAAATTGCAGGTAAACCTGCTTTCAGTTGTATTGATTAATTGGAAATTTCAGCAACAGTAGACCTATAACAACTTTGCATTTCAATTGAAGAACTGTTGCTGACATTGATCTCTCAATAGCACCTCAATAGCACTTAGACTCTTGCCCTTCAGTATTCAGGTGGGGTTTAGTTGATGGTTATTAATATTATTTTAAAAGTAGTATTCACATGTTCATACATAGCTCCCCAGTCATCTAATGATCCAATCCTCATTGTTGTTTGATCTGATGCACTGTTGTTTGGTAGTGTTAACTCAAAAATTAAAATATCAAAAGTCCCATATAAGGCTTCTTATTGTTGAGTAAAAAAATATGTAAATAATATACCGAGCATCACTGAGTCCCATTTGACTCATTCACTATTAGTTTTGGTTTTAAAACTTGATTTTTGTCTGGAGTTCAAGTTATTGTGAAATGTTTTTCGCTGATGTCAAATTTTAAACATACAACTGGTTTGTGCAATTTCCTCGCAATTTCCTCACACAAATTTTTTTTACTTTGATATTCAATCCTATAATAAATGAGCCTTGCATGACAAAAGGAAATTGAGTTGGACAAATCTTGCAGTTGCGTGATTGAAATTTTGGACATTTTGCTTGTAGCTTTCTTTTGTGGAATCAACCTTGGACTCGATCTCAGAGCTCCAGCTCCTGGACCACATCGCAGGGTCATATGCTGACACTGTGATGTCCCTGCTTGCTGCATTTTCATTTTTTGTTGTTTTTGCTTTTCCCTTTCACCCCTCACACAGCCGCTGATAGTCGTCCTGGTAAAAAGGAAGTTGAGAAGATAATCCGCAGAATTTCGACTGAGTTATTCATAGGTATATTCATTATGAATGAGGAGGGACAACTTTAATTCTTCAGTCCCTATTGATAGATGAAATTATGAATATTATTAGGATAGTTTTAAAAAAAATTTAGGGATGTTGTAGAAATGTTAAAACAGACCTGCCAAGTCTTGCAAAATTTCATAATTTCTCCTTGAATTCATGAACAATAGGATTTAAGTGAGGAATTTTTGAACAGCTAAAAATAATATGACAAATGGACAACCTGGTTCACGCGAAATCCTTAAGCTTTGTGATCATTTTTCGAGAGCATCGTGATAATGAATTATTGTTTCTGTCTGGTTCGAGCATGTTTTTATTTTTTATTGCCTCCCAAGTTCAAGCACCCAGATAGTTTTATTGGACGAAGGACGACATGTTTTATGTTGATTTTCCAAAATTCAAATAATCCAGTAGACATTGTGCTGCTATCAGATTGTATTTTTCACTCACATTTTTCATCCCTGATTTTGATTAGTCTTTTAGAAATTTTTATGTGTGTTCTTCTCCTTCATTGCAACGACTCGAGCGTTCCTAATCTTTGTTTTTATTTTGTGTTTAATGTTCTTTGTTTTTCTTCCAACAAATAATTTTTTTATAATAATCTTATGCACTACTAAAGTGAAACTTGGTTATAACGAGAGTTGGCATTCCATACACAATCTCTCATTATTCCTGAGGTCTTGATATTCCAGGTAACAGAGAAAATTACCCAGACCATTATAACTTATTACTCACTTTTGTACCCTATGGTCTCTAATATGAAAGGATTTTATTTTTTGTTTGGGGGGGTGGGGGGGTGCTTGTAGATGGCATTCATTATTACTGAGGTTATGATAATTAGTTATTCAAGTAATTAATAATGTTTATCTAGAATTGGGAAGTGGAAATTCGGAGATCCTAATTCTCGTTATTGCAGAGGTCTTGTTATTTACGCTGTCAACATATGATGATCCACTGCAATATCAGCAGCGTAGATAACTGCTACTAACTTTTACTGCAGAACAATTTAGATTTTTTGCAAGTTTGGCAGGTCTGAAAAAAGTGCTTACCTACAACTTAGTGATTATTGAATTGTACAAGGAAGTAATGCAGTTATATATATATTATATATATGAACTCCATGTATCTAAATAATTACTAAGATTTGTAAGGGGATTTTGGATGGGTTTTTTCCCTCTTTATTTTCTTTTTATTGGGACAATTTGATTATGACTTGCTGCATGTTACAAGGTTGCTTTATTTTAGAATATTTATTAACTAACAAATTTTGCATCCTTATTTTTTAAAATTGTATATATACACTATTATGTTTGTATTGTATTAACATACATATATACATATATGATGGAAAAAACAACAGTATTCAAAGCTTTTAATGTGCGCACACATTTAAGTTGAAGCACATCTAAAGATACTTATATTTCTATTGAAATAAAAATGTTTCAAAAAAGGGAAATGTTGATTATTGTAAAGGCATTGCTTATTCCTTGGTTCTACATTTTAGCTTTTTAATATTTTACAAAGTTCTTTTCAATGTGATAATGGCAATACATGAAATTTATGTGAATCCCAAGCATTTGGTGACGTTGTAATTGTACTTCTTAGTTTCATGATCTAGTTTTTCTACCATATAGACATGTATGTATATGTATGTATTTATTTTATTTTTACTGGTGAAACGTCTCAAAATTTTCTTATGTGCTATAAATAATAAGTTGCCTATTTTCATTTCAGCCGAAAACATCAAGGACATCAGCCAGTATGCCTACAATTTGGCTACTGTGAGGTGAGTTTGTTGAACCTTTTAGTAATTCTAAAAGTTCCTGAAGTATATTGACTTGATTACTTGATGGTCCTCATGTAATATCTTTACTTGGGAAGTTGGCTCCTACTTTGTTTTTATAATCTATGTATTCACCCATATGAAAGCGCAATCGGGGGAGGGTGGGGCATCCTTGATACTGAGTTAGGTCTTGACTTAGAGATGTAAGAATGTCCAGGATAATCACAATCGAACAAAGAAGATAAAAGAATGTTGAAAGTGGCGAGTTCTCTGTAGTTTTGAATTTATGCAGGTGTTAGTGTTGACATGACTACCTTTTATGGGGCATTTAATAAACCTGGCATTGGGGTTTGTATAATTGAATTGAGGTAGTCCAGCATGATCATGACATGAAAATGATTCCTTATTGTTCCTTGACAAGATTTCTGAAGGAACATTTTGTTGTTGTTGTATTTGATAATCTTTATTAGCCTCATATGAATATGAACATCACCAGCCATTCCTCTTTTTACATTTATTTACAGTTCCCAGTTGACGATGCTTAATCTTAAGTACAAACCCGAGCTTATTGCCACAGTTTGCCTCAACATTGCATCCAAGGCGCACTCGGTCAAGGTAGGCGTCAAAGCAGATTTTCGTGTTGCACATCTCCCTCTCTTACTCTCTCTCCCTTCCTCCTCCCTCTCTGTGTCTACTTGTCTTTCCTGATTCATATCAAACAATTTATTGTTGGTAAATGTTTGAATACTACTGGTGTGATTTAACTCCTTAACAAATGAAAGTTGAGAAATGAGGTTTCATGCAGAGAGGGGGGTGGATGGGGGAATGTAGAGAGTTATTATATCCTGTGTCACTGCACGTTAAAATTGAAAACAAACATGGTGTGGATAACATTTACTGAAGAAGATAGTAGAATTAAAATGTCTAGCTCTGTGTATATATACAAGTATATATTATATAATAAGTATATCCCAAGTCATTTCAATAGGTCTGCTCACGAAGATCAATTTTGTTTCCCCTTCCAGTTTATGTGCATGAAAGATTCAAGTGTCAATTGGTATCAAGTGCATGACCCGTCCACAGATATAAAGGAGGTTGAGAGTAAGTGGTGTTTAAATAGGTTATTTTATTTTGGATGGTGTCACCAACTACTGAAACATTGTAGCCACAGCTTGAACACAGATGCTGAAGTGTCATTTCAAAACGAGACGTTTAACGAAATAAAGATGTTAATCACACAATTCATGAAGTTGTATAAATGTTATTAATTTATAGTTTCCACCAGGCTACAACCAGCCTGCCACAACCAGCCTGCCACAACTAAAATACAAGGCTGTGGGAAAAAATCTTGTTCAGAAATAGTTGACCAATTGGTGGGGACAGTTTCCTTTGCATATGGCGGAAAACACTCAGAACACCAAAAAGGCATTTTTTTCTATATCATAGTGCTAACATAAAAATGTGTGTGATCTGACTGGATTTCTTTATTTTAAATGGTTAAGCTATTATTGATAAAGCTGTACAAGCAGTAAAAAAGTGAAAAAATAAATTTGGTGTGAGTTATACTGCTTCAAAGTTGATAAAACCCCTGAATGAAGACATCACACTTTTCCTTTTGAATGGGGACATCAAAATGAATGGAATTAAAATGTTACTTTATGTGTAATTTTTATCATTTTTATTAATGATTATGATAAATAAGACCTAAAAATTAATGAAAACGCTAAAAACTAACATATTTACAATGTATTTCGA
>JARFNW010135211.1:0-10946 GCA_031763155.1 Dirona albolineata | reverse complement strand
GAGAGAGAGAGAGAGAGAGAGAGAGAGAGAGAGAGAGAATGAGAGAAAGAGGGAGGGAGAGTCGAGGAGGAGGAGGAGGAGAGAGATGGGGTGGGAGAGATAAAGATTACAAAACAAAAAAGAAAAAAAGGTTGTTAAAATAGGGGGTCGAACCAATTCCCGCGGCGGCTACAACCGCTTTGTCGACAAAGCAGACCGACTACGTTCACACAACCAGCTGAACAATGTATTTATATCCCTCTACCAGAAAGGGATGTTCTCATATGAAGTTAGGTCTGAAAAAAACGCTGACTTAATTGGCAACATTTAAGCTGGTCGGTGTTACGTTTCTTTAATGTCAATTTTGAACTGTTCGTTTGTCTTTCCAACCGATTGGTAGCATATTTCTATGAAATTACACTTCAGCAGATATATATAAAATAACTTTCCGGTTGTCGTTGTTTTATAACAATAAAGATGAGTACCACCGTACAAGCACATGCTCATATACTTTATTTCATGAATCACCAAAGAGGTCGTGTTATTCAATATATTTCTCAACTCTCTAAGGAGCATAAAGCAGAGCAGCCTGTTATGCTAACCATTCTAAGATATTGGTAATATGTATCTCTGACTGTAGATGGGTTTTCATTATAACTATGAATACCGCAGCCTGGTGTCAAATTGAGCTGTTGTGGGACAAACTGTGAATTGCCTCATTGAAACCATTGCTGAAAACATCATTATGCACTAGTAACCCAGATGTTTTATCAAAAATAGTGAGCGTTGCCGTCAAAGTTACAGTATCAACCCTATTGTCGGAAATCGAGTCAACCCAACGTTGCGAACTCTGTCAAAAAGAGGACCCCAAAATAGTAACGGCACCCTTCTGACTCAAAAAGATGACAAAGAGTTATGCCAGTCGTCTCTGGTTATGCGTTTCAACATTAATAGGAGATAACCGATATAAATAAATATGGCTCAATAAGGAGGTAAGAGTTACAATTCTTGGATATACGAGACACTGCACACCAGTTCGTGGATAATAATGGTGTAAATTGTAAAACTGTGGGATATTTTTTTCAAACAATATCTAGACTTACCCATACCTACCAAGCAAAACTGAGAAAGAACAATGTTCAGCTAACTGTAGTATATAATTGGCAGCTAAGGCTGTTATATCTACATCTCATGGAATATTCAAGATGAAAATAGAAATAGCATAGATGTTCTTGTGGCAATGGTTGTTAAGGAGACTTGAGATGCCATCCTAAATGGTTGAATTAATAATAATGTGGAATAGTAACAACGGTATCAAAACGGTTAGACTGTCGACTCGAGATTATGAGATTATGGGTTTTAATCCTGACAGAGCAACCGATTACACATACTAACAAACTTCAAAGAGTTAAAAATAGTGAAACTATGCTGGTCTTAGGAAGCGCTGTTTTAAATCATTTCATCTGCACCTTCAAATGTCAGAACACATTCCGCCTTACATATCACCCAGATCCCAAGGCTCAAAAGTGTTAGTTGTAACAAAAATAAATGGAAAATGTTGTGGTGACAGGTCTTTTTGTAAGTTATGTGATCTTTTACTATATATATTGTAATTACAAATCTCAATTTCACATAAAACATAAAATTTGAATCTTTTGGTTGATTAAGATATGCCAATTTGATGGTTAACTGCGTCCCACTACTGCATTTGTTATGAGTACTTATGAGTGATTCTGTATTGCAATGTCCACAAACAATTTTCTAGCAAATGAATGGTTGATGTAGTCCACCTTATCTTATCTTAACTTGTCACATCTTATTTCATCTTACGTCATCTTAAAACGGAATTAAAAACGGAGGTTTTCGATGGTCTTTGCGTTAGCTAAAATGAATTATTTTGTTTCACCACCCCTCCCCATGTTGTGAAAAATAAAACATATCAAGGGAGGTAATTTCACAAATCTTTCCCATTATACTGAGTTGTCTCCAGCAAATCATTTCATTCATATTTTACATCCGGTTCAAAGACTAAGGTGTCAATCATATTTTGTTTACAAAACAAACCAGCACCATAAGTCTTTGACCATTGAATTGAACACCAAATGAAGTAACCTTCTGACTGAATCCATCTTGTTCGTCAGGGCACACTGTTGAACTCATTCGTCTTCCTCTGTTATACTCTGGGCAAATTGAAGCATGGAGAGCCCACTAGAAGGACGAAGTGAAAGAAAAGAAAAAAGAAGTTAGAATTTTAAATTATATATATAGACGGAATTTATATTGGCCAAGTCTGACGCAAGACTTAATTAAGACTAAGACTCTAGATCTCTAGACTCTAAGAAGACAACACTGATC
This sequence comes from Dirona albolineata, assembly GCA_031763155.1. Taxonomy (NCBI): domain Eukaryota; kingdom Metazoa; phylum Mollusca; class Gastropoda; order Nudibranchia; family Dironidae; genus Dirona; species Dirona albolineata. The sequence continues at coordinate 8,612 of JARFNW010135211.1, read as the reverse complement.
ATACTCAGTCTCTGGATCTAGCTAGCTTATCCTTTTAGTTATATATTTTTGAGCTTTTGTTAGTTATTTCACATAAATCTGCATGCCTAACTTTTAGTCACAGGACCCCTTGATTAATCACCCCATCTTATTAATCTTATTTTAAAATGCCCACTGCTGTCTTAGTCGTAGGTCTACTGTCTGTGTTTGATTATATCTAGAACTAGAACTTTGGCTCCATATTATTATCATCATCATCATAGTATAGAGTCAGTCATCATCATATGCTATGGCTATAGTTCACAGTCACCGGTGTACCCTCTTTGTCAAGCCTTTGTAGTCTGAATTCATGTCTGTTACTGGTACTGGTAGTTTTCCCTCTCACTCTCATCAGCTCCCGGAGGATATAGAGCTATACAACAATGAACTGCCAGTTGAGCAAGACATCAGTGCAAATACTTTTATTACCTTGGTTTTTCTAGGGAGGCGAGGTGGCTTTGTGGCTTGGACAATGGACTCCCATGGCGAAGGAGTGGGATCGAATCCTACCCCAGTCACTTCATTTGTTTTTCATGGGCAAGAAACTTTTTAATTGCCTCACTCGACCCAGGTGTAAAAAAGGGTACCAGCTGACAGCTGGGGAAGTAATCTGCAGTAGGCCAGCGTCCTATTAAGAAGGGTGACGTATAATCACTCTGTTCACAGAAACCGCGTTTTTTTGGGTTTTTTTCACATTTCCCACAGATGGTTGAATTATAAATATATATCATTAATATATTGGTGTGAATGTGAAAGAAAATGCATGTAATTCTCATGCTATGTCTTCTTCTTTCCTCTTAGGTTGTGTAAAACCCAAGGAAAACTTCTTGTAAAAAAAAAATGAAAGCTGAGGACATCATGTCTGTCTTGACATCACCATTACCAATATTGTGGAGAACATCGTATTGTAGACACAATCTCAGTCCATTATCACGCAGTCTGTTTTTGACAAGGTGTAAATGCCAAAACAACATTGCTAGAGGTTGGAAATTGAAAAGGAAAATTAAAGGTAATTTATAATATTTTTGAAGAAATACTACCGATTATAATATATGTAACAAAAACTCTTCTTGAGGTTCATATTCATCAAGGACTACCTTTTCATGATTGGGTTCCCCTTTTTGGTTTTATAAATAAATTTCCATGTAGATTCATACTGCAAACAGAATTTTCATCCCTCACAGTGCCTTTCATTCAAATACAGGGCAACTTCCGCATAATATAACGACACCCCTGAATAACGATAGTCTCTGGATAGCGACATTGACCTCTGGTCCCGGATTTTTTGCTATATATTACTAGTAATAAAAACCTTGTTTTTGCGACATACATTTTAGTCAAACCCCTGTTTAGCGACATCGATATAGCAATAATCGGCAGTTGATACTGACATTTGATACAAATAATCTAGCGAAATAGGCAAGCTCATTTCCGACCAGCATTATCTCGTACTCTTAGCCGACAAAAACGTGATTTTCTTGTCTTTAAACGACTGTGCACTCAGGCGGAGACCACTGTATATATGCTTTGTAGCTATTTGTTTTGATATATGTATTGAATTATAGGGTGTTACAGTTACAACAGTAAAATGTATGACATGTTATATATTTATATTATTTTGCCTTGTCAGTGACCAGGAAGGGATAATTCAAAAAAAGATGTGTACTTATGGGTGTGGGAATTTACATGGAACATTGGGTAGCTATTTTCTTTTTTGTCAATTTTTTATTGTCATATTTCAGGCATTGCAGTAACTGGGGCCAGCGCTGCAACATGGTATGTCCTCAACTGTTACGTTTGCCTGTAAACTTCCCTTCTGTTCTCCTTAAATTTTGTACTTGATTTCAATTGGCCCAAAATCTGTGCCATAGAAATGTTCAAGGAATTGAATATAGAATGTAGGAACCCTTGTCAGTGGTCAGCAACGGCAATCTCCTTCTGGCCATATCAGTCACACTGTCAACCTTCAAGTTAATTTGATGCTAGTATGTTTGTTGTCTGTTTTTCTGACACAGCTTTTTATTCAAACATTTTGTTTAGATTTTAAGGAGCATGATAACATAAAGTCTGTACCACATTGTCTCCATTAATTTAACTTATGCTGGAATGCCAGCCCAGGTGATAGTAAAGATGAAAAGCACACCATGGCCAATAAGTATACATTACAAAGGTATCGTGCGAATGGGATGTTAAAAAAATCACAATCCTTCCCCAGCTTTTGAGGGTGTACTTATTCGACTAGGCATATGCTTAATGGGACTTATACAGCATGCACTTTTAATCACCATTTATTGTCAGTGATGTTATGTGTAGAATATGTGTTGGACCAGAAAATTGCTATAATCTATAACTCTTTTTCCAGTGTGGAGTAGGCCTCGGCAATTATGAGGTCATTTGCCTTGCTCTGTACACTGCTAACTTAAACTATACAATAACATTCCTACACTCAAGTGATTGAAAGTTTCGAGTGCCTTGCTAAAATGTGTAATTCAAACATTAATACTTCTAAAACAAAATTTTTATTGTCAAAATTGTCTTATTCTTTCATCAGTGCAATAGTCTACTTCACACATAAATCAATCGATGACCATGGCAAAGCCAACTTCACTCATATATCAAGTGATAACCACGGGAAAGTCAGACAAGAGAGAATGCAGAATACCCTCCAAGATATTGAGTTATACAAAACAGAGGATGAGCTATTAAAAAAATATGATGAGTTTGACCTTTTCTATTATGTGGGATTTGAAGATGATTGGCTCGCATGTCCCCTTTCTACTTTGGGTAAGTAGTGTTTGTAAGTACTTTAAAGCCTTGCAGAAATAATACATCACTGTGATCTAATAAATGCAGCCCTATGCGTTTCCTTCTTATTTTGCTGGATGCCGAGTCAAAATGAACAGTGATACATTGAAACATTAATGGTTATATAATATCTATGTATGAGAAAAAAACCAATTGTATTTTAAATGAAAACTTGAATTATAACCAGATGACCATGCGAGAATCAAAAAAAGAAAGCCATATGATGATATTTAAACCCGGACTGACACACCCACTGTCTGCATCTTCACATATCAGAAGGGGTCAATTTTAGCAAATACAGCATTTGTATTATTTTAAGTTTTAAGTATCGTCTGATATTTTATCAGATATAATACAAAACAGTCTTTGATCTCAGAGAAAAGAAAATTGGGAAAAAGAAAAACTGTGGCGAGCATTTTTTCTATTCGAATTCAACCCTTGATATTGAAATAATCAGACTCTTTCCTCTTTATCATTATTTTACTTTGGTTTTTTTTCTCATCAGTCTCTCAATCAAGGACAGTGTATGAAAGCAGTGCTTTCATCAAACCAAACATTGCTGGTAAGTTACAACTATAACCCTGTTTGAGTCTTTTTGTAGTGAGGAGGATTAAACAAAAGCTTGTATTATTGTATCTTTGAAAGTAATAATATATATACATTGCCATAGATAGAAATTCTACTGTCTGTATGCATGGAAATATGAGGTATATCTGATGAATGCTAAACTTATCAAATGTCCCATGTACGTATCAGGCACTCTAATACCCATAGACACTATCAACTATACCTCCATTTTTTTTATTATGGAACTATAGCCCATTTTCAACATCTAAACATTGCATTTTGTGCAGGATTCTACAGGATAAAATGTTTTAGATGATAAACAGCAAAGGTAGCATAGCTTTTAAGAAATCGCTTTTCTTATATTGTACTCCTCCTATGGATATTACCAAAACTGAAAGTATAAAGAATTTATCATCACTGTATTAGCTAAATTATTTCACCAATGAGCCTATTTTATGGACTAATCTGTAGTGTTTCGCTGTACTTTCAACAAATACTAGCCAATTGTTGCTTCAATTATGAAATGGAAATGAGAATTATTAGATCCTATTTCAGCAAAAAAAATTAATGAACTAGCCAGGAGCTGCAAATATTTATCGATTTTATTTCAAAATGTGATGTATCTTATCCAGTCGGTGATACAACGTAGTATAATGTGGAGGACCAACTTTATGTCATCTATGTTTGACTGAACAGGGGAATCCTGCTTTGCTCATGAAATCTTTTTTTTATTTGATGGGCACAATAGCAGGAAAGACAAATAGGCTCTAGACTGGAATAGAAAAGTGAATGTTGGCAACTCAAAATGATCAAACCTGTTCCTGGAAACAACCTATGTTAGAGTCAACCATGCAAGCAGTTCAGCGATGTATACCCATGTGTGTTATCTATTTTCTGTCATTTTACCATTTCCCTTCTAATATTCTCCAGTTTAACACTGTTGCCTGCTTCAACTTCATTCTTTGAATTTGATTTTAGAACTTTTGTCCCCTTGGGAACAATCCACCAGTGATGACCCATGGGTGTTGCTGCAGCTGACCAAATCTGGCAATTTTTGGGTCAGACAAATGGGAGTTGCCTGCTTGGCTGATAAAGTCCAATGGGAAGGTACAAACTATTTATATAATTATTGCTATTATTATTATTATTATTATTATTATTATTATTATTATTATTATTATTATTTATTTTTTTTTATTTTTTTATTTTTTATTTTTTTTATTTTTTTATTTTTTTTTTATTAGACTCTAGATTATATAAACCCTGGTAATGCTAGGTCTGATTGTGAGTCCTTGGGAAAGATTGTGCAAAGAGAAAGGTATTGTCAGGATGTTATTATGATGTGTGTATCAGACTGCTTTACTGGTGTTTCCTTTCCTGTGCAGTTGTTGGGTGGTGGGATCGGTTGGGGGGGGGGGGGGGGGGATGATGTCAAATCTGTGAGCCTACACTGCATGGGGATATGGGCTATCATCCCATCTTTATGTTTATCATTTATTGTGTAGGTAATTTAACCCCCATACCCAAACAAAATGATAGATCATGTGCTTCGTCGAATGAAGAAATATAATTATTCTGATTTGCACTGTGGACTTCATGGGATATTTTTGTTTTCCTTTAAAAGTAAAGTATCCAGCTTTAACTCTTGGAAAAGAAAATGGGCAACTTGGTCTTGCGCACTTTGTCTCATCAGGATTAATGTAGACAAGAGGAAGCACATTATTAACCGAAACCCACAAACCCTGGAGACGGCTGAGGAGCTTTAAATATATGATAATAAGGAATCAATCTTATCCCACAATTTGGCACAATTATGTTCTCTAGATCTAATTACCCATATGCCTCATTGCAATATGTATATGCTTTAAAGCTGATGGTCATTATATTGATGTCAGTTAGATCATGAATTAGATCAAATGAAATATGCTACCTGGAGATGAATAAAATCCAAAAATAAGGAATGCAAAAAAAGGGTGAAAATGGTGTAGCTCCAGGTGTAAAACAAATAACACTACAAAGAACGTGTACCTGGAGATAAATAATGCTCTCAATATCCAAGTCCTACTATTAACTTGTTGTGCTAATCAAATCAAATCACACTTATTTTACACCCTTTAAGTGTCAATTTCCAAACTCCTGGTACTGCACATCTCTCCAATACCTATTTCTGACTTGTGGATATTTGTTTGCCATGTTGAAATACATGATGATTGTTTCCCATTCATTCTTTTCCTTATATATTTTTTTTACAGCTTACAAATATCGCAATGTGGCACAGGCTTGTGATTATAAGACAGTCATAGCTCTAGCAAGGTATTCCCAAGCAAATGATGCTTACTTTTTCCCACAACCCAAGCTCACACAATCAAAGGTGAGCATGAAGTGCCTGAATTTTCAGGGTAATATACTTGCTCTTTGGGCATTTACAAGCAAAACAACTGTCTCATTTTTGTATTGTTGATGCAAATGCCCTCTCAAGTTAAGCTACAAATGTGTTTTTACTTATAAAACAACATTGCTACATAAAATTATCTTTAAAAATTACAAAGTTTAGCAAAAGTTATGTTTTGTATAGTTTTTGTACTGCACAAAAGTGTAAATTGCACTGACATTTCAGTGTCAAAACCGGATAACGGCTCAGGTCATATCAAATATATACTGTGAGTGAAAAGAGAAATTTAACTTTCTTTCTTTCTTGATCAAATTACCTTTTGTACCTTTCGGTGTAAGGCCTATGCATCATAAACAAACTTTCGCCACTGGTTTCTATCCAATGTCTTCCTTTTTGCGTCCACAAACTTACATCCCTTGTTTTTTTTAAATTTAACATCATGTTCAAAATATCTGGATTTCAGTGGGGAGGAAGAGAACTTTTTATTTATTATCATACTACTTCAATATAATCATATTCCGAAATATTATGAAAGCTATCACAGTTCCTCAAGGAAAGAATGTTATATTTATATGTTGTTGGGATTGGAATGAGATCCAAGTCAAATAGACTCACAGGTGATAAAATGTTGTAGTTTCTTGTTTGCTTAATCCAGTCCTATGATTATACTTTCAGAACAATGTTCTCATAGACATTCAAAACTTATTGAAGGAGATGCCGGTGCCAGACACTATGAAGGGCAATCTTGCTTTCTACAGAGATCTTGCGCTGCAAAAGGAAATACTCTTTCAGGTTAATGTCTCAAATAAGTTAAATGATTTCTTTTAAAAGTGAAATTTGTTAATTTTATATATTTCGCTGAAATAAGTTAGTTCTGTTTTGCAAGGGTATGTTTAACATTTTTAGCAAATCATTGTGAAACTTATTGTCAAAGAAAACATCTTGCAACTTTTTTTTTCTTCTAGAAAATGGAAAAATACGTCTCATTTGTTGACATTTGTATATTTTCAAACCACCAGAAAGACCCCTTAACCATGGACTTTCTAACCCACTTTTACACAATGCCAGGGGAGGACAATCAAAAAAAGGAGCAAGGAATGCGGTATTGTCTACAAGCACTGGAAGCCTATACTGTTGTAAGTTTCATTCAGATGGTATATCTCTGTTGTTCATTTGTTTTTGTTTCTTGGGTGGTTTTTGTTGGAATTTTTTTTCCTTTAGTGTTTTGTTTTTTTTGTTTTGTTTGTGTTTTTGGTTTCTTTTGCCGCCTCAGATTTTTAAAAGTCAAACCCGCCCTGCCATCACTAATCCCCACTAATCTGTAATTAATTTGTTAATATATTAACAAGGGCCTGCTGGTGTCTTTAGACTTCAGAGTTTAAACATGTTTATCATTCATGGTGTGCTCTATTTGCTTGAAATGATAAATAATGTTTTTGCTTTAGCCCTATTTCTTTCTTTTGTTTTTACCCCACTTATTATTCTTCTTCTATAAATATGTGAAATTATGTGCGTTTGTTTTCATTGTGATGGTGACCAACTTGCCAAGTCTGTCTCTTATTTGTGTTAGTTGTTATTATTTGGAACATGTAGAACGCTTGTGGAGATTTAAGTGCAAGATATCATAGACATTATGTATTCATTAACAAAGAAATTGCTGACTTGATGAATATCATTTGTGTTGTAGTTAATTGTGCTTTTCATTTTATTTGCACTGTTTTATGTATTTCTGTTTGCACTGCAACATATTTCACCATGCAAAATAGCGGCCTGTTCTCAACTTTAAATGTTTGTATTAAATATCAAACATATTACTATCAAAATAATTTATTATGAATTTAATTTACTCATTTAAACATAGATCTGTCTTGGGACACCTCTTATTCTAGGCCTTTTTTAGCATTTTGTTGAAATAAATCAAATTTTTCGTGAAATATGTGTTTCACGAATGTTCATAACTCCAAACTACTTGAGTTTTCCGAATACCTTTGAATCCTGATTAGTCATGGAGGAAAATGGGTTTTTTAAAATGTTGTTTTATTTTCATAAACCGTGTAATCCTTTCTCAATCTAATTGGTGTATTTTGAATTTCTAATAGGAGGAAGCTTATGCTCTGGTCTTTGTACAACTTCATGGCCTGGCCCTGTTGCAGCGTCTCCACGAAGACAGCAAAGAAGAATGGATAGAGACGTATATTCTCATCATCCTCAACAATCTTTCACAGGTGTCTGAATTAGGAAAGGATTTTGTGCATGCGGGTATGATCATAAGTTCATTTTTCTTTTTGATAGTTTATGATTTTGATACTTGCGTAGATAAAGGGAACAGTGTAGATTTTAGCATCTCATCAAATGTGATGCATGGTTTACAGTTGATTTGTTTGGGGTTTTTTATGGAAAGACAAATATTTTATCATTCACGCCTCAAAGATTTAGGGAGAGAGTTAAAAAAAATTTTTAAAAGAAAAAAACATTTTGTATGGGTTTTGAATTTGCCCTACCATATATACTATATAAATATAATGCATCTGTGTATAAATGGTGTTGCTTTTTTTTTTCAAGGATGGATCCATGAACTACGCAAATGGTCCCAAGGGGACAATACCACCTTCTCTATCATGGCTGACACAGTTCTAGCTAATTTGGATCGTGATTGGGTCACCTCAGATGTATATAAGAACACGATTCTCCTTCACCCAACACAGCGAAATAGGTAGGATGTTGAGAGTATTTGATGAATATTTTTTTTTAAACGGAGGAGGAGGAGGAGGAGGAGGAGGAGGAGGAGGAGGAGGAGGAGGAGGAGGAGGAGGAGGAGGAGGAGGAGGAG
>JARFNW010135210.1:0-20502 GCA_031763155.1 Dirona albolineata | reverse complement strand
TGCACCCTCAGAGCCAGACCCTACACTGCTTTCTGACTTTCTGTTGTAAAGGGGACCTGATAAACAAACAATTTTACTTCCCATTTTTACAGTCCAGGCCACTTAAAGGAGCACACTTTTAAAAAAATGTCCTTGTTAACCAAATATATTTTTAAAATGTTTTGGTCATCATTGACTTCAGAACATCTGGTTTTGTAAACCTGCCGAACACAAAAGTCATTTGGATTTACTTCCATTGTCATGAGCACCCTTCAGAGCTTGGCATATGGCTGCCCCCTACACTGCTTATTGCGGTGTAAAGGGGACTCGATAAACAAGCAAATGTATTTATATTATGGTGTCTTTTGACCCCCGGCCCAGATGGCAGCTCCCAGCTTTCCTGTAAATGAGGAGTAATCACTATTACTATGTAGTCATTCTAGTCATGTATTAAGTGATGTGTGGTGTTAGTCCTCGTTGACATTTGGATTTACTTCCACTTGCACCCTCAGAGCCAGACCCTACACTGCTTTCTGACTTTCTGTTGTAAAGGGGACCTGATAAACAAACAATTTTACCCCCATTTTTACAGTCCAGGCCACAGGAGCACACTTTTTAAAAAAAAATGTCCTTGTTAACCAAATATATTTTAAAAATGCTTTGTTCATCATTGACTTCAGCATATCTGGTTTTGTAAACCTGCCGAACACAAAAGTCAAAAGTGCCACAATGAAAACAATAAAACAAGTGAAGTAGACTAGTCTGTAGTCGGAACTTGACACAGACACTAGAATCTAAAATCAAGATCAAAGAAGCATATTTCAGATTTTAAAGGCTCAAACAGGACAGCAATCTTTTTTTATTTCAAACTCAACTTGCAATTACTGAACATTTGACTCATCATCATTAGTAATTAGTCAAAAACAAATGGAAACTGCCCTCCCACTCCCACCTTCCAAATATATATGCCAGCTGTGTTTCTATCAGTGTAAATACGGCTCTACTAAGAATCTGATTCTTAAAATGTTGGGGCACCTAAATAAATGAAAGCCGGATAGTGCAAGCATTATAATTATATATTTTTCTTTACGGTCAAGGCGACTCAAACTCAAGGGGTCACCAATCTTCAGAACTGTCAGAAATCATTCCTTGTTTACAATTACAAAAGTCTCCTCGGTCCTCGGCTACTTTTTAGCATTTGAACAAACCTTCTCTTCTTTCGATGCTGAACGATGGAATTGAGACACAATCTCCATGTGAAGAAATTCAAATAAAACTTCATCAGCCATATTTCAACAGATGACAATAATATTCAAAACTGAGTCAATGATTAGAACAAAATCGATACAATATAAAATTAGATGTCAGTGGTCAGTTTAGTAGGGAGAGCGTAAGTGTTTTGTCTGCTGAAAATCGAAAGCAACGATAAACTTGAAAATAGAATAAATGGGCGTGTCTATTTATACGGGTAAAAAACGAGCCCAACTGGCCAGTGGCGTAGCGTTGGTAAGTTACTTATAAGAACACGGCCGTGTTCAATTTTCAAGCGGTAGAGCTGTTCAATGCTTGTTTTGCATTTTCGTTCAGTTTGCTAGTCGTTTACATAAACAATCGAAGCGAAATGCCACTCTCTGAATTCCTGAATCTTGTAAACAACATTGATACGGCTGTTTTTTTGGTGGTTTTTTTTAAAGATCCTCAAGAAAACGAATGCACTTCGCATTGAAGGGCGTTTTTTTTGGCCATAGTATTCCAGTTCTAATAATATATCCCGATAACTTAAAATTGTGTTATTGTAAGAGTAGCGTTTGTGCTTGTAGTAGATAATCTCCTCCAGTTGCAAAACTGATTACACAGGCGAAGAATGAATTGAACCCGGTGTAACAAAATATCGCAATGGAAAAGCAACCTAAGAGAACTGGGAAACTCTATGATTTCTGTCTTTGTAACTTAAAAGTTGGGATATTAAATATTGCTTTGTACTGATTCCCCACTTGAATCCCTCACGGCGGAGGTTAACAGTTACATTTTCTGGTGTCAATTGCCATTATTCTACTTCATATTGCTAGCTTCATGGTAGAGACAGAATATAAACTATTCTATACTTTTTTTTGGAAGGTATGAAAAACAATGGAAAATGGTGTAACAGAACCTGTTACCTGTTATAACTTTGAAGCTATACCATTTTCCCTTGTTTTTTTCATACCTTCTATTTGCATTTTTAGCTTCTGGCAGCCCTAATTCCTTATATTTTGTTTTGGTAATTATACACTTCTAGCATGTCACAGCTAAACAAATCAACTTCCGCTCTACTGCCAAACGCCGTATCTAAACATGGCTGATTTACGGGGTGTTCAGATTCTACAAGATGAACTTGAAAAATCAAGAGGCAGACTCAAGGGATTTAATGAAAACATAAAAAAGTTGACTGGATACGAAAATCCAGGACCAAGGTATGTATGTTTTCAATCTATTTATCCAGATTCTTTTTTTGGGGGTTACGGTTAGTGGAAGTGGAGGAGAATCGTAATCGAGAGGGAAGGGAGAGCAGGCAGGGGAGGGCAGAGAGTTGAGAGTCTTCAGACTTCAGAGGCAGAGGACAGGGAAGTGAGAAGAGAGGTTTTTTTTGTTTTGTATATCTAGCACCAGAGTACAGAGCCCTTCCATGGTGATATTCCGTTTCTTAATTAGTTTCCATAATTCAACTTTTCTTTGCGCTACACACACGTCAGTCAAGAGAGTAGATGAACAGTCAGTTAAAGTTAAAGTTAAAGTTTTAAGTACAGTCCATTCTGAATTAATTCTGCGAGTGACTCGGTGCCAATTGACGAAAACAAGGATAAATGTCAATTGACACCAAGCGGTATCGAGGGCACTCGGTCACATGACAACTAATCGTCAATTCGAACCGCGCGGAATCGAAGTTACTGTATCCAATTAGAACTGGGCATGATTTGAACTCTCCAGTACTATTCGCCCACATATATTTGGGTGTACACTATATGAATTATAATTATGCCTCCAATTGCAACTAATTCTGTGGTGAAGTGGTTAACACGTCTGCTTTACATGAAAAGGTCGCGAGTTCTAACCTCGCAACCGCCCTTTTTTTTCTACTGTTGAACTCATCGGAGTATTCTTCCATTTTTGTCATTTTATTTATTTGTTAAAATACACACGAAGAAGGTCGTGAGTTCTAAGTTCTAACCTCGCAACCGCCTTTTGTTTTTTTTTTCTCATTTTTTACAAATTATATTTTAACCTTTACCGCCACTCGTGGGTCAAAATGACCCAGGCGTGTGTGTATTTAATCACTGAGTCTCTAAATAAATAAATATCATCTTGAAACTCCATATATAGGCTATATGATATGCTTTCTTTGTTCACTTTTATTTGTGAAATGTGTGTGATGTGTTTTCTTATTTTTTATAACTTTTGAGGGTTTTATGAGCTTTTTTTGTAACCCTCTATGAATTGTATGGACCGCTCGGTGTCAATTGTGGCCGAGTGCCTCGATACCGCTCGGCATCAATGCGACCGAGTACCTCGATACCGCTCGGTGCCAATTGACGTTTACCTGTGTTTTCGTCAATTGACACAGAGTCACTCGGTGCCAATTGACGTTTTACCCGTTTTCATCAATTGGCACCGAGTCACTCTGTGCCAATTGACGTTACTGTATCAAAAACTGCAACGGAACTCGGAACACAGTTTACATTTACGATTTACACAGTACACAAGAAATCCACTTTTTGATTATAATGGAAGTGAAATCAAGTCAGCTTTGGGCCGTGGATCATGTGATTTTTGTCGAGTTACCTCGTTGGGTTCTGCTTCTACATTATTATTATTCACTGACTGACTGGGTCTGGAGTCAACAAATGGAGGAAAGATTGGTTATAATTTCTAGGTTTTACAATTTACAGGCACAGGGTGACCGCGGAATGAATAATTAAAAAAAATATTTTGTTGAAGTTAAGCATCCATAACAACTTTTATGACAATATTTGAAACTAAAATATGCACAATCATACATTTGATGAATGTAAACAAAAAAATACGATAACACGCAGAATATGTTCATGTAAAATGGCCGTGCAGTTAAAAACTCAACAGGCACTTTAAAAATTCTTTATAAACATCTGGCCATTATTTGCAGCACAAAACGAAGGCACAAAAAACTGCTGTCTACGAATATATATGATCATGTGACTGGGATGATTCCAATGGCCGCAAGGGGGCCCCAGTGCTATATGTGTTTTGGTTCAGTTCACACTTAAAATTTTTGTACAATTCTTAAATGATAATATTTGATTTTTCAGAGGAGGTCGGCGCGGATTTGGAGTGGAAGGCCAGGATTATGATGACAGCTTCTCTGGCAGAATGGGCAGAGGAAGAGGACGGCTTTTTGGTCAGGCTAAGTAAGTACAGTGTGTCATTTAGTTAGAAAACGTTCTGTCAATTTTATCTTGTAATGTTTGGAAATGTGGAGAATAAATTTTCATAACTCAATCTCGAGTTAAATTTCAGCGAATTATTGATATTTTGTAATCTATTGTTTTGTTCAATTTAATCCATCTGGTACGTAGTTGTCCTTGGAACTCCATGTCATCAAAAAGGCCCAAATTACTACACATATAATTTTGATCATGATCAACTATTGATGCCATAACCAACTTTTGATGTGTTTCTGAATTAATAAACTAAATGTAACTCCACAAAATAGTACCATTATACCATTTAGAAAATAATTATGACGGTTTTTGAGGAATGTTTTCACCACTGCCCACTACTATATATATTTACTATGACGATCATAAAAAATTACACCCTAATAGCAAAATAAAATTTTGGCCCTGATTTTTTTATGTAAATTGTGCTGCCTATTACTATTAGAATACTGTTCGATATGATTGATATTAATAGCAAAATACCAGCTTTTGTCTTTAAGTGAAATGTATTTTTAAGCATTTTTAATCGAAAAGCACCTTGTGTATTTATTGTGCTTTTGTTATGGTGTTTCTTTTCAGACGGGGGCTAATGGAGGACAGTGGACCACCAGTCAAGAGAAGAGTTGTAGGAGGAGCATTCTCTAGGTTTGTATTGTATTTTGAATTGATTATTAATTGCAGATATATTGGTTGAATGGCTGACATTATGGTTGACAAGTAAGACTGCTCATTTTATGCATGGGTTTGAGACTTGTGGTCAACATCATTGACTTTCCTTTTGTTCTTCTATTTTTCTAGCTCTGCTTGTGTTTCCTATAATTTTTAATTTCAAAGACTGTTCTTATGATCTCCCAGAGTTGGTATTGCTCTGTCACACGTTATATCGCAGGTGGACTTTAACAAACAGGAAGTTCCCATTACACTTCCTTTAAGTGGACAGTAAAGCTGGTTTCATCTTATTGTGATACATATTGATGTTAAAGACATTTGACAGAAGCATATTATTTGTTCCCTTGCAGACTGGGTCCATTGCCGATGCAAAGGAGAGTGAGAGAAGACAGCCCAGAGGAAGAGGAGCTGCCAAAAAGGGTTAGCTTTTTGCGTATTGTGCGTTTCTTGAGTTTGAAGTAATTAGGAACTTTGTTATCGGTTCCTTGTGATACCATAATTAAACATTGTAGGGACCGGCTCTGTGTCTGACAGAGATTGTACAAGACAGAAGGCATCAATGGGCAGACCCTAATCAAATTTATCCAATGAAAAATAACTGCAAGTTGGTGCACGGCCAGTACGCATGGTCCAATGCAGAACTGGAAATTCTGCGGATCAAGACTGTTGTTAAGGCAATCAGGGGATCAGCTCACTGCACCAATAGATAATAAACCTTGTTTGATACTAGGTAGAAGTAATACACGGTTCTGTTCAATATTAGCCGTATCTGGACCAGACATTTCATATTGTATCCACAAGTTTTCACCCATCAGTTATAGAAGCTGGAAATTTTACCAAAGACGTAAAATCAGGAACTTTATTTATTCTAGTATTGGAAAGTTTAAGGTGATGGATTAGTTCAAATGTTGAGTGGCTGATTGGTGGGGGAGGCCAAGATGATTGTCTCTCAGGTTTGATTCTCGGGGTGGACAATTATTTTCCTGGAAATCGACCTAGAGAAATACTCTACTGTCTGCAACCTAAAAAAGCTATGATAGCTTTTATTCCTGCGTTTACTCAAGTTGACATGTGATTCTTAAAATCAGTCTTTTGTTTCATGATAATATGATATAATATAATGCACTTGTATAGCGCCAGTATCCATTTTTCAATGCTCACCGGCGCTTAACAATAATCAACCAAATTAAAATACACAAAATCAATAACATACAAACCAGGACACCAGCATAGCTCAATGCACAAACAAGCACTACAACACAAAGTGCGAACACATCACACAATCAGTATACCACAGACACACACGCACGCACATAATTTTACACTATAACTATAAATTCTCTAAATAACAACCGATTGTGAAAACACCCATTAGAATCATATAATTAATCTGTAGTATCAAGACATATTCATCATAATATTATTACATATATATATACATTATTTTAGGCATACAGATGTACATTATACAAGAATATTAAGTGGCAATGAGTGATACCATAAAATTAAAATAAATGAAATTATGATATAGAGCAGACTTTTTTGAAGAGTTTTACATAGAGCATAACTCTCAGTGCTTCTAGTAGTAAAACTTAAACAATTCCATACCTCTGGTGCAGCATAGCAAAAAGCTAGACTGGAAAATTTAGTTTTAGGAATTGCTTTTTTAAGAAGGCATTTATCAGATGATCTTAATGTTCGCGGTGGTTGGTAATTTGTTATTAATCCATTTATATAGTCAGTGCCAAGATTATGTAAGTTTTTTACATTATTGGAACATTCAATGGGTAAAGAAGAAACAACAATATTAATTATAATTTTTTATGCCCTCGGCTTATGAAAAACTATCAATTCTGTCTTGTCGCTATTTAGTTTGAGTTTACTGTCCGTCATCCACTTCCCAACGTCGAGAACGCAATCCTCCATGTCCTGTCGTACTGTGTCAGTCATGTTTCTGGATATCGCTGAATAATGATAGCATGATGCTCATTGTCTCTTTTGTATCTCTCAGCTGTCTGTCCATTCCTCTGTGGTTGCCACGTCCAGGGAAGCTAAGAACAGACAAGAGATCATGCAGGAACAAACCAAAGACAAAGAAGGGATGCAAAGGTAGGGAACTTTGATAATGAAATAATATAAGCCTGAGACATATTGATTTAGCCTATTATCCCCTTTTTTATGGATTCATATTAAGCAGTGACTTGAAAGTAAAGATGAAAATATTATATATATATTAATTGGACTTGCACATTATTACTGTAGTTTTTTGGGGGGTTTTTTTATCACATTATTTTTACATAACATATATGAAAACTTAGAATGTGACTCACTGTTTATAATTAAGTATTATGGGTACTGAATGAAAATTTTATCTGTTCTGTGAAATCTCTTTTCCTTTTAGGACCAGCCACACTTTTAATGGCTTCCCTTATTGAACATGATATATCTATGAAGATTATGTACTTAGTATTAAATGTTTTATTTAATTTTGTTTCAGAAATCGTCGAATGTTTGGTCTTCTGCTGGGCACTCTCAATAGGTTCAAGACAGATTCAAAGAGGTCGGAGATAAAGGTATGTTTTACAGATGAGACAAAATTTGGCTTTATTCAGTAGAATGGTTAGAGCAAAGAAAATCATACTTCTTTATCATCTCATTTGATAAAGTATTTGATAATTTTATTTGTCTTCCTAGGAGGAACAGAGGAAGCGTATCGACCAAAAACTAGAAGAAAATGCGGAAAAGGAAAAAAAGAAGTTCAAGCAAGATACGAAGCAGCTGATGGAAGAACGGCACTTGGAGCAGACGCGGATCTCAAGACTGGAACAGAAAATGGAAGTGGTGCAAGAGGTAAGCATGTCTGCCAAATGTTTAAGAACAATTTTGTTGATGTTGAAAATCATAATTTTGATAGTTTAATCTGGATTCCTGATACCAACAGCTTGACCGCTAAAGGATAGTCATGTTTAATCTTATGTCTTCTGGTTAATTGTATCCTTACAACTCATTGACAATCAATACATCTTTGCCTCGTTTACTTTCAGCATGCTGACCGCGAAAAAGAGATGAAAAAGTTGAAAAACTTTCTTTGTACCAAGACAAAACCAAGAATATTTTGGAAACCAAAGCAGATGAATGCAGCAGCTGAAAATAAATTGAAGGATTCCGTCAAAGTAGTAGATGGTAAGGAGTAAATATATATATTTTTTTGATTATACACCTGAAAATGGAATGTTTAAGTCTATTTCAGATGATCAAATTTAGTCACAAAAATAGAAATGCAAGTTAAAGACTTTCTAACTAAATCATTTCTGACTTGTGTTTGTTACAGAATTGTTGGTTTTTTAGAGTGTTTTGTTTCCTGTGATTATCATTTGAACTGGCTAATTATTTATATCACCACTTTTTTGTTGAGCTTGTACCTCTTGCAAACTTTCACATTTCTTTTTGATAGTTATGCTTCATGAACTCTATTTAGAATTTTTATTTGAGGTCGAAACATTTGGTGGATTTTATTTTATAAAAATGTGATATTCTGTATTGATACAACTGAAAAATGTATATAGCATAAATCTGATAAATTTACAATTAAAGTGGGTTTTGAAGCTATCTATTGGGATAACTTTAGCCTATGAAAGAAATCAGAGGCTTGAAAGTGAAGGTAAGAGAAGTAAACAAAGCATACCAATCTTGACACTTATATTGTTCAGCTTTTCATTTTACTTAAAGCTAATTATATTTTTATTTGATACACACATTATATTATGTTGCTCTCGAAGAGTAATCCTTATGTATGTTATGTATCTGTTTCTTTTCAGAAATGCTACGAACAAGTCAAGAACGTTTGGAAAAGGAAATAAAAGATGTCATGGAAAGGGAGAATAAACGAGAAGAGAGAATTAAGATGAGATTGCGTGAAGATGGTCTCTTCTTAGGGGAAGAAGAAACCAAGGAAGAAGAGAATGCTGAAAAAGATAAGACAGGGAGTATTGGAGCTACAGGGCTGGATAGAGAGGATGAGGTTGAATCACAACGAGAAAGGAATAGATTAAATGATGGATTCGAAGAAAAAACGTCTGGAAAAAAAATGAAAACAAAAAGACGTGTTGTTGTTGAAGAGCAGGTGGATAGGGATACCAGTTCTCAGAGTGAAGATAGTGGTGAGGACGAAGAAAGCAGAACAGAGAAGGATAAAATTAGAACATCAAAGAAAAAGGATGGGGAGGTCTTAATGGAGGCAAAGATAGAAAAAACACAAAGAGTTAAAGAAACAAAAGATAACAAGGACAGCAGCGATGATAGTGAATCAGATTCTAGCAGTGATGGTGATCATAAAAAATCCTACAAAAAACTGTCTCAGGTGAAAAGACAAGATAGGAACAGCAGTGAAGGTAAAAGTAAAAAGGACGAAGAAAGGGATGATGACGATGAAAATTCAAGGGTGGTTTTGTATAGAGAAACTTCTAAAGATAAAAGTCGACCAGGAAAAGAAGGTAGAAAAAAGGACAGTGATGATGAGAGAAGTGATCGCAGAAGTCATGGAGATAAACATAAGCATAGCCATCACCATTCAAGACATAGCAAGAGAGACAGTGAAAAGGTGGTCATTAAAGAAGAAATGGATGAAAAACGTGAAAAGAAAAAAAGTAAATCATCTGAGAGGACAGTTGTAGAGGAAGTAGAAGAAAAGAATAATGGAAAAGGTAGCAGTGATAAGAGAAATCCTATGAGTTTAATAGGAGAAGATGAGGACGTTGAGATGGAGTCTGAAAATAATGTTACTGTATAGTTTGTTGCCAATACTAAAACTTAAAAAAACAATATATATAATCAGTAGCTGTATCTCGAAAATAGAATTAGAATTAAACGAAAACAGGGGTACATGAAACTTATGTGGGATAGAGGTTTTTACTTTGAGGGCTAGATGCAAAATTTCCATGACTATGCACATAATGAGTTAGGGATGACTTGAAAAGTTAAAAAGATATATGTGGCATTATATATTTTTCTTTTAAAATGTTTGGGAGAGTTGCATCATAGCTCTGATATTTCATAGTTATGGTTTCATGGATCAAAGATTGCATTGCATAGACATCGGGTTAAGTGGGCTCCGCTTTGTTGATATTACCAAGAGTAGAGTTTCTGATTAATGAAAGATATTAATCTGTAAAGCGTTGGTCTAGAGCATTGTTGCTGAGAACTGCACTCCTGGCTTGCAATAAGGAGCAGTATAGGCACAGTCTTTGAATTAAGGGAAAGCCCTCTAACCTTTAATTTACGTTTGAAGACTTTATTTGTGTAATTTTATTGGTCGTTTTTGTCTGCTTGTCTATGTTTTTGTATTCGTTTATATTCTCTTGTGAAATTTGACACATACTTAATCATCCATTGTAGCATCACTAACTGCTTCTTTTTGTTGCTGTTACCGCTGATTCTTCTTGACTTATATGTCATCACTTCCTTTTTTCTCTCCCCCTCTCTGTCCTACGATTTATTCTCTTATCTCTATATCATTCACCTTTGCCTCTCTCATATCTTTTCTTTTTCATTTCCCCCCATCTCCTTTGCAAACTTCATATCGCGTATACTCAAACATGTTTGCTACAAAGGGCTGCATTTCTTGTATTTTAATTAAATACTTTGTTGAAGTAGCCTCAGTATATACTATTTTTAGGTGTCCTGATCACTTTACGCAAGCATGTTTGAGGGTACACTATTAGTTTTTAAATTTTTTTTCCATCAGTAAAAGGAAATTTTTATTTGATTAACATTTGAATATTCCAGATTCTTTTCCTCAGGTAAAGTGAAATGGTAAGTACTGTTGGGCTGTATGTGTGTGTTGTTGATTTTTTTCTTATTTTTTTCTCCTTTTCAATTTCTCATTTCCTCAGGGCCATAAACGGAGCAAATTCGTACAAGAAAAAAAAATTATTGGCATTGGCCCTTTCATATTTTGGCATAAAATATAGAGGAAAAAATGAACCTGTTTATATTTTGTGTTTTTTTAATGTTGATTTAACAATCAAAGGACTTAAAAACAACATGGTCTACGTAGAATCATTAATCTTTGCGAAGATTAGTATTTCAAAGCCAAACCGACTATTAGAGCCTTCCTGCGATGCCAATCACTCAAACCCTTGTCTAATTGAAAGGATTGCTGGGTCATTATTCACTGTGAACTCTTGTCTTTACTTGGGTAATTAAATGGTTCACCCAGCATTAAGTGGATCATTGAGACTTTGCCTCCCTGCTAGGATGCCTTGGATCTACTAATACTAATGTGCTTGTGATGCCCATTTCATCTCCTGAATGGAGAGCAGATTAGTCTCAAACATCTGTCCAAAAGATGCAATGAAGTGGCTTGGTTGGCATTTGGAGGTAGTCCCCATGGATCACACTGACTCAGCAAATTAATTATGGGCTTCTCAACTTCCGGTTACTTTGATCCTTTGGCATGATATAATCTATTACTATTATGAGATAGTAAGATTCATTTCACCGTGAAATTGATGACAAACCAAAGTCCTTTGTTTTAATTTGAAATAAACAATTTTGGTCAGCATAAAGCATTTCCAGCTATTCAATACATGCAAACTAGATTTGAACGAGTTATAGCCCTTCAGTGCTACAGACATTTGTCAAAAAATGATCACAGATTCATAAGCAACGGACATTATACCTAACACAAGTTCCCACTATCCTTTCATTATTTAGTATCAGTCAATAGGTTCTTTGAACCTGAACATTTTTACCAGCCTCATTTTTCAAAAGGAAGCAAGCGGAGGTGCAGTGGTTGAGAGTTTAAGACATTGCACCAACCATATCGTTGATGGGGGTTTGTGTCTGACTCAGCATTGCTGTTTTTTCCTTGGGTAAGAAAGTTAACTCTATTTTCTACATTGCTGCACTGCGACTGATGCTTGAATTATATCAGTCTTCATATATCAAGAATTTCCTGAAGACAAAGTGTCCTTGCTGACTAAATTTTATAAATTGATATTATTTTTATTTTTAATCAAGCCTACTGTCAAGAACTTGTATATAAATACTGTTTAATGGATCTCCCCCAACATGACAATGTAAACTTATTCTGTTGTCAATCTAAATACCAAAAGTAGAATATAGTAGAGGTATGATGTGGACAGTTTGTGGGTGAAGAATCATTTGATTTTGGGCAGATACACAGTATCAAATTGTAGTAAATTAAAGCTCTAATTACGTTGCACTCGACCTGTGTGTATGTGAGGTATTTTTTTGTTTATAAGAAGAGAGAGAGAGAGAGTGAAAGAGGTTTATACAATTGTCATTGCTTTATACCCCAGCAGACTTTTGGTTTCAAATTATGTTTTACTTGTTCTCCTAATCACATATCTGATCGGTGAATTTGACGAATGCCTGAGGCACTGAATTATGGTTTATACTCAAACAGAGGAAGGGAATTGTACATGCATATAATATAAGTAGTTTTAGAGTATTTCTCATGTCTTGCTAATTCCAAAAGAAATAGACGCTTCCATAAGCTATAGGTCTTTACGATGAGTGTATGATTCTTATGAGTTCACATTATTATGTGCTAGCTGGTGGACTTGAATGCTGTATATATTGTATACCATAAATAAATTCCTATCAATATTAGTTGTGCTGATTATAGTCCAAGGTAGTCCTATTTTAATTTGATCCACCACAGCATATATATCTACTCCCAGTGTAAATTGTATAATTCATTGTCTCACAGTTCTTCTTAGTGTAAATAAATGATTTACCTCTTTAAAATGTTTCCAATTTTTTATTCTGATTTTTGCTAGTAGTAGAGAGAAGAGCGTATCATTAATGCTCAACAATTTTGTAAAGTATGTTAACAAATTTTGTTTTTCTGTTGCTCATTGAATAAATCCCTTTTTACTATTAATTTCCCAAGGTTTTGTTGTTTTTTTTGTGTGTCTTTTTGTTTTAATAGTGCTAGAAATATATCCATGAGCAAAGAAATATCATTGAACAACGCATCACATCTTCTCAGAGATCAAGCAGGCAGCATTCAAGTGATAGAGCCTCTAATTCTGGTATGCCACTGGCCACATTAAGGCAACCAGACTTTAGACAGCACTCATCTAGGCAGAGATTATTCTATTAGTAGTGTTCCAATTAGGTCAAGTTGGATTTGGGGTTGGTTTAAATCCATCTAAGATGAATTCATTGAAACTAATGAAACCCATCAGATTCAAATCTTGAATCTGAGTCAAGATCATCAAGTCTGTGCATTTGTTAGCAGAGAGTATTTGACCAAGATCATCAAAAGCTTGTAGTGAAGGCTGTGTACAATGGCTTGGGTCATGTTCATTCTTTGATATCATCTGGAAGTAGAACAGAAGTTCTGGTCTGTGAACCCCTGGTGGTTGGGAATCGTGGTGGTAGTGATAGGAAGACTCAGAAGGTGATACATCGGGGATAATTTTTAACAGGATTTCAGGCGTGCCTATTTTTGCCCCAATCAATGTGCTGAGTTGTATTATATAGTGTGTTTATTCCTGAAATTAATTGCATCAGCCTGGAATACAAATCTTGGAAATAAAAGAAAGAATTAGGTCACCCTTCTTAACGTTAAAGATGGACTTATAGTCTACGTCCATGTACAAATACAGGCCCACAGACTTCACGTCATGTATCCACCAGCAGGTCATGACGTTAAAAGACTACAATTCCCCAGGAAGCACACAGTAGAACAGTCTGTTAGGCTCATCAAAGTAATAATCTGTCAATGTCACCCTCAATTGATGAGGAAAAAATGCATCAAGACCCTTTACCAAAGGTCCTATCATTGCCAATATATTCAAACCCTGGATATCGTTATCTTGAGCCCAGCAGCCTAATTCCTTGGTCACCAATGCCACCTTCTTACAACACTGACATGCTACCTACATAATTTATTTACTTTTGGTCAACATTGCTTGTAGGAACATTTTTATTAAAATGGATCTTTGTAATGAAAACATTGGTTACCATTGATTTAGTTAAGACAACAATTTTTAAAATGAAAGAACTCAAAAATCATATTTTGTGACGTCAAAAAATCTTTATTTCATTTCGATTTAGAAACAGTTAAAAAAAATGATGTTCAACAAATGAAGGAATGCACTTTGTATACGTATATATATATATATCAAAATCGTACACAAAAATATCAAACATGTTATACAATAGAGTAGTAATAGTAAAGTAGCATATAAAAGTCTATCTGTATGTCGTCACATTCAGTCAGTCTCCTTAAGGAAATTTGATACCGTCATTTCAGTTTGCTATTTTATGAATTTTGAGAGGAAGGAGAAGAATCTTGTACATGAATAACATCTCGTCTTTTTAGAATTTCATGGTATTGGTATAATTATAATAATAAAACAGTAAAAAACATCTTGATTGCTTTCAAAGTTATTACTTAATTTTAAAACAGCAAAACCTATTTCAAACAAATAAATCATTTAATCGTTGGAGTCAGTATGCAAAGTACTGAAGACAATGCAGTTCTGAATCTACTTGAAGACCAATAGTAAATCAGAATAAAAATATAAAATTTAAATACATGATGCATTTTGTTTTTCATACAAATGTAAATAGCTGAGAATGATAAATCCAATCATCTTTGACAGTAATAAAATATAAAGCCTTGTTATTGTTATGCATTCATGGCTGTGTTCTGATTTGTCACATGTCATTGTTTATATGGATGAAAAGGGTGATCAGCCTACTGTCTATCTCTATGTCGATAATGAGCAACAAACTATTCAGTGCTACATTGACCAGCAAGCAAATTTACTGTAGCTTGGTTTGCATATATAAAAGTTATATCAGATACTCTTTTGATTTTAGCTATCATCAAGCACATTGCCCAATGCCACATGTTACTAGTAACACAGAAAGGATAAAATTCAGAGAAAAACTGAAATAACACAATGATTACGGTACTAGTACTACATACTTTCATTCTTTTTTAGTATTGGTATATTTGTTAAAGAAAAAGAACATCACTACCGCTTTTGATGCTAATAAAAGTTTCCAAGTATAATTTTGAGCCAGTAACTGACAGGTGAGTCTACTGCCCCAAAAGTTGTAAGATTTTCAAAAACATACTTTTCTTAAATTCAAACTAGGAAATGAAATAATTTATAACTTGGCATATGACACATTTGTATGCAAGGAATGGAAAGAACTACAGATTTAATTTTGAATAATTTTTTGCTGATGTCAATTTGACCCAAAAATGACTCTTCAACTTGAAGAGATTTCTAAGACTTCATATGTTTGCAAGATAATAATGATCATTGACATGTCAGGCAGCGATAAATGATTGCATCGCAAAAAAAATATTCTAATACAAAATCAAACCATGCCAGGTTTGGCATAGAAAGGGAGGTGATAATAATTGTAACTGATGAAATTCAACAGCCTTGTCTCCACTGCACGTTTTGATCCTGTAGAGATGTAAGCCATTACCAGTTCTTTCCTCTGTTCATCAGACAGCTGTTGAAAAAAAAACCCCAGAAGATGCAATTGACAAAGACATGTAATTGTGGTTTAATTTGAATGCAATTTAGAATCCACTTTATCAATTAGATGTGACTATGTTGAACAAAATTTATCAATATGTTTTCAGTTTTTGGTACATATGCAATTATTTATATCAACTACACGATTCATTTAAGATAACAAAGCTCTTTTTCATTCAAACGGTTTCAAGCTTTAATTTTTGGTATTTTCAGACTTTGAAGCCTTACTATACTTATAATTTTTTTTATATCTAAAAGATGCAAAAATCTATAGAATAATGTTTGATTACAATGGACTACTGTTGAGATAAAGTGAACCCTGATAATTATTAGGTGTTTTACACATACATTTTTCAACCCCTGTCCACTGTTTTTCATGGCATTTTCACAAATAATATACTGAACCTCTGACAAGCGGATCCTTCTTTATCATGTGTCTAAAATCTTTCCAGTGCTTTATTGCATTTTGTAATACCATGTATTACCATGACTGGTACAAAAATGATCAAATAAAATCTGTTAAGTAGATCATATTATAATGTAAGAAATTTTAAAAATATAAGCTCACCCCAGATTCTTCATCTACTAGTTTCCTTGACAAGTCTTCAATGGTAGATGCGCCCTCCTTCTGCAAATTCATTAAAAATTATTATTATCAACCAAAAGCTCAAGAAATAGAAAGATATTGATAAAAGTCCAGTTTGGCACCAAAACTCATTATTTCAGCATTAATCGTTGAATCTTTAGTATCATAAGTTTTGTCAATTAAAAAAAAAAATTATAGTATCATGGACAGAAAAACATAATGTAGTATTCTGAAATAGATGAGTTCTTAAAGTAATTTCCATGTTTGCTGTAAAGACAAAAAAAAAAGTAAATGGCTTCTCACTCACCGGACTGGTGATCAGTAATTCTCGTATTTCATCTCTGAAGTCTGCAAACCTGTCATGGTAAAGTGCAAGGCACCAAGGCTCCATGAGGTATCTAAGGAATATCAAGGATACAAGTATCTGAAGTGCCTGTTTCAATAAATACGGTCATATTATAACTAACAAAACAAGTTATTGGTAAAGAATATTAAGCTTAAATATCAACAGAAAAAACCCTGACAAGCTACGGTAAAACTCACATAGAGAATGTCTATATGTACAACAAGACCACACAACATGCAGATCAGATTCCCTATTTTAACCTATCAATATATATAAATAAAAACACATTTCATCGAACAAGACCCAAAACAAATAGCCATGGTTATAACATAATGAGATGTTAAAACACATTCAGACTCAAATATGAACCCTCAACCTTATTTTTTTTTTTTTTAATTTTTTCTAAGTGTAATCTCATGTTAATTTTTACCTGTAGAAGTCCTTGACTAACCCTTCATCAAATCTCGACAACAAGTTGTTCAGCATTCTTTCATGTGTTCCAAAAAGACAGAGGGTGTTATTCACAGGGAATGGCTGAGGATGATAAAAATAACTCTTTTTAAGTCAAAATCTAAATAATATATTTCTTCCTCTTTCATTCAATTTTGTGGATAAAAGAAATAGTAACACTGCAATAATATGATAATGCATAGAATTAATTTGATATTTCATTTCCAAGTGTAAGTACAGGCTAGAGGCCTTTAACAATTCCATAATATGGTATAGGGGGATGCTGATAATGTAGAATATTCGTTTCTGGGAAAAAATAATGAAGACATTTGTCATTATTTCATTGCTGATTATGGCGGGGAAAAAATAATTTCTTGGGATGTCTGCACCAGAGTAACAGAAACTTAACACTTGGTTCCCAGAAACAAACTGACGGTAATGGGCCCATGCAACAGTAAAAGAAGTGATTTTTTAAAAGTGGTGAAGCTAAATAAAATCGTCTCCACTCAAGAGCATGCAGCATACCATTTTGGCTAGGCACGTGATTGTTTCCACAGACTTGTATTGATTGATGTGTAACCTGAAATAGTCCTGGTTTCCTCCAGCTTCACCTGTAACCAGATCTCTCCCCTGTAAAACAACGATGATTCAATTAGTTTTTTTCTTCACATGACACTTAAAAACAAAAACACTGTTGAAGGCCAGAACTTGTCAAACACAGAGTTACTTGTTGCATGTCATGAAGAGAGCATGTGACTAAGTGAGCCCTTCGTCTGGGATGACAGCTAGAACTATATTGTTAACAAGTGATAAAATCATTGAGGATAATAATAATAATGTACATTTATATAGCGTTTATTCACAGTCATCACCATGCTCTAAGCGCTTTACAGTAGCACATTTTCCCTGCGAAAGCAACGGATCACTCAACACTTAATATGCCACATGTTGCCTGTTAGTTTAGGCGTGAATACATTTTTTGGACAAGGACAACGCTACTTCATTCTTCAGATAAAGATGAACAGGAATTCTTAGATAGTGACAATAGAGATTCAGATAATGGTTTGAAGCTAGTGCTGCTATTCAGGACGGAGATGGCCCTTGAACAGCTGATAGGGGTGATGGGTACTATCTGAATCTTGATGAGGGATGGACAAATCAATAAAGCAAAATACTTGAGGTAGCGACTGGTTGGCCTATTGTTGTTAATGTCCTCAAATCTCACCCAATTCTGTGTTCTATTTGTTATGCAATTAACATTTTTGAGCAGTAATAATATGTAGGCCTATTTATCTAAATTTTTGTTCAGGTCCCAGGTGTGAAGTTAGAATCTGGGTTAACAAATCATAATGCTAATGGACTCACATAATCTGGTCTATCCATGAGGACGTGGATTGGAGTTGGAATGCAGGGTTTGTAAACATGCAAGTAGTGAAAGTCTCCTGAAAATTGATTATTTCCATGTTAATTTCGTCAATGGTATCATCATTACTACAAGATAAGATAAGATAATACTATATTTCATCCCAGTGGGGATGATCTTATAATTGTCACATTATGTACAATTCAACCATGATGATTTTTGCATCTTTGGTCCCACACATTAACATTTTTATCAATCTATTATCCATAATATAATGTCAGGTTTAAGTTACAAATAATCACTTATTTTGATACATTTGAAAGGAAATATGGTAACTTTTTATACTTAAAATACAAATTCATATTTTGTTCATAGTTTCAGAGCTCAGATTTAAGTCTTTAGGATAGGTACATTGTGAATCAAAGTCTATACTGGCAACAAAATGACATGGGATTGCTTTACATTGTGATAAAATTTCATTTTGTTCGGAATACATTATAAATAAGGCCTTGTTATATTTTCATGAACAAACAAAAAACGTATGAATCTTACAACTTAGCAAGTTATTTGAAAGATAGCTTGGCTAGGGATGAAAGGTTCACTTTGAAATAAATATGTTTGATGGATGTATTTAATGATACAAGTTTATTTATATTTAATTTCCAAAGACTTCCAAAGCTTTCTGTCATTGCTTTCGCAACTTGGCCACAGATACATTTGATAGAGTTTGTGCACCAAAAGTCTTCATATGATACTTGGACTTGGACACTAATGTTACATTATGAAAACACTATTCATTAAAAAACAAAAGAATTTCATAAAATGATAGAAGTTTCTCACCTGGCAGACAAGCGGTGGTTACTTTGGGAGACCTGTAGATTGGAATGAGATTTAGGGGCTCCTCTGGAGGTTCTATCTGAGGCTCTAGGGTTGGATCAAACAGACGCAGCATTTCACTGGCCAGCTGGAAATGAAATATGGGATGTAACCTCAACGTGTACATCTTTTAGGTATTTCTGATCAAAGGTTAGATCAAAATCATTTATTGATAATGAAAAATCACAATTTATTTATTTCCCTCCATACGAGTGGTTATCCTTTTTGGTGAGACCCATTACTTTTCATTTCTTTATCTATCTCTTTATTTAACTAACGAATTCATATTCAGCTAGAATTTAACATAAATTAAATAAGCGAAACACTTTTAACATATCTATATGGAGAAGGCATGGCACAATCTGCTGGATCAAAACTAATACTGTTACTTATTCTACAAAACAGTAGGGTAGTTCCGCACAGATTTTTTGGCCTGCAGAGCAGGAACTTTCCAAGTTTTTGAGGCATAAAGTGGCAAAAGTGAAGATTTGTCACCCACTGGTTTGTCGCAGATTTATTCCCTAGCTGCAAGCTCGCACCCATTTCTACATCTGGGTTGAGTGAGGCAATAGAAGATAAAATCTTGCTCAAGGACAACATAGCCATGCAAAAAGGCAAACTTGAACCTACACTGTTTGCATGGATAAGATGCTATGTCTAACCTCTGGTTCACCATTCCTCCTTATGTGATAATGTGTTCATATAAAAAAGACTGTTGGTTTACACCTTTATGATAATTCATACTGCTACCATCCCACCATGAATTACTTTGTTCTTGAGATAAATTTGATTCTCTGCATTTCTGTAAAAAAAATAGTACTGTAATGAAAACTTACAGAAATTCCAATTTCCTTAGAGTTGAAGTTAGCATGGCTCCACGGATCACAGTGGTACTTCCTTCTAAACTTGGTCAGAGGTCCGGCTGCTCTCACTGCCACATCATTGGTGTGAAAACTTGCATTGATAACTAGCTTGCCATCATAGACCAGGCAGGCACAGTTAATAGCTGAAAAATAGAACGGTAATGAGAGTAGTCTTTTTTCCTTTTTTATTTTCAGCCTTATAAAACAAGACTTAAGCCCCAAAAAACTCAGAGGATCTTTGATACTTTCACATTTGCATCACAGAATATTACTAAAAAAACAGACTAAAAATGTAAAATAATCCATTCTGTGGATTCTACAAACAGCTAAGTGTTCTATTTCGAATTTTCCTTCTCTTTTTTTTGTTTCCTTCTCTATTTA
>JARFNW010135199.1:0-10947 GCA_031763155.1 Dirona albolineata | reverse complement strand
TAATAATATAATAATAATAATAATAATAATAATAATAATAATAATAATAATAATAATAATAATAATAATAATAACAAAAAATTATTTTTTAAAATAACAATAACAATAATAATAATGATAATAATAATAATAATAATAACAATAATAACAATAACAGTAATAATAATAATAATATAATAATAATAATAATAATAATAACAAAAATAATAATAGTAATAACAATAATAATAATAATAATAGTAATAATAATAATAATAATAATATTAGTAATAACAACACTGGAATCATTCAAATAGTTATCATTTCATCAACAATACTCAAAATTGTCAACGACACTTTCTGTGTACTATTTAGAAAAGAATAAAAATCTA
This sequence comes from Dirona albolineata, assembly GCA_031763155.1. Lineage (NCBI taxonomy): Eukaryota > Metazoa > Mollusca > Gastropoda > Nudibranchia > Dironidae > Dirona > Dirona albolineata. Next base: position 10,576 of record JARFNW010135199.1, on the reverse strand, counting down.
ACCTCTCAGGATGGACAAAGTGTTGTCGGTGATGCAGACTCTCTTTTGTTCTGTCGATGGAAACAAGTAAGTAGGCAGTGCGTGCTGGGAAGCCAGGGGGTACCTCGATCTCACTCACAAGGTCAAGGACGTAATCGTAACCCATCAGCTCATAGAAATCCATATCCTCCTGTAACATCACGGTCCATCCCTGGCTGTTTTCATGCATACCCCTGGACAAAGATTTAAAAGAATAAACATGTATAAAGAAATGCTATGTTGTACACCTCAATTTAAAGCTTACAAATTACCAAATATGACTATTAACTTTAATCTGTAAATTTAAAAAATCCATCAGTAGATAACATAATTGCCCTTGGAGTGTTGATTTTTTTTATTTAAAAAAAAATGTATATGAAATTTATGTGTGTGGCAAACCTTTATTAAATTGGGAGTATATTTGTTGTACTGATTGTACTTCAGTTGTGATTTTCAATCCCTTGTATATCATAGCACACTATTACTGATTGGCAAAACTGTTAAGTTATCAAGGAAAATATCACTTTATTCAAAAAGATTGCAACAGGCTGCCACCTTGATTTTTGGGTGAGATATACTTTGCTTTTATCAAATATAGTCATCTTTTATCTTTTGATTTACACACATCTTAATTGTACATTAAGGGGTTTGGATAAGGGAGAAAAATGGTTGCAACCATAAAGCAACAATAACGGAAAACAGAACAACAAAAACGAGGGTAATCAAGTTTCGTATGTAAATCAAATTGAGGTCACACAACAGGACTTACCTCAGTTTGAGCAGATGGGAGGTGAAGAGTTCTCCTGATGTCCAAGACTCCACATGACCAATTACATTGATTCCTGGACACCACAAAATGAGATGTTAAAACCACTCCAGTCATAATAACAATCCTATACACATTTATATTTTTCTTTTCAAAATTTTAGTTTCCCCTCCTCCTCCTCCTCCTCCCCCCGCTCTCTCTCCCTCTCACTCTCCCTCTCACTCTCCCTCTCACTCTCCCTCTCCACTCCCTCTCTCTCCTCATAATCATCTCTCCCTTCCTCCCCCTTGCTCCTCTTTTCCTATCCTCCTCCCTCCTCTCACTCTTCTAACAAGCAATGCAGAACATGCAACTTCAAGCTTCCAGACAGCAACAACCCACACACACCCAAAAAGTGACACATCCACACCATCAGAAAATGTAACCTCCATAGCTGTGTTGGTCTTTGTATTTACACCTTTCCATTAAAAAAACATAATCTGGCAGGCAGAAAGACACTGAATCACCTATGCTATCTATAGCTTCCAATATTGAGTCCTTCAAAAAGAACTAGGGTATGAATGAGAACCCAGCGCCTAAAGGCAGAGAACAATGAATTGTCAGTATGTTAGTATGACAAGCCTAACAGGCTGCTCTACTGTATGCCCCTATGGGATTTAAGAAGGATATTGAATGGAATGACACAGCCTGCTGGTGGATAAATGATGTAAAGTCTGTGAGCCTGTACATGTATGGTGATACAGACTATAAACCCATCTTCATGCTTTGCACACACACACACACACACACACAGACACACACACATACACACACACATACAGGTACACATGAAGAGCCCTCACCATCAGGAAACGTAGCCTCCAGAGCCATGTTTGCCTTCCTCTGAATAGCCCTCCACTCCAGGAATGTGGTCGGGTAGACACGGCTCAGTTTGGGATCCATGTACGCACTCTGCAGAATTTTGTGCTGGGCTGTATGGTTATGGCCACTTAGTCCTACATCAGAGACAAACCTGTTGGAAAAAAAATCATGACATTGATGAAACGACTGACCAATAAAAATAAAAAACCTGAACACATTTTGTGTAATTATTTAATTACTGATGTTTAAAACAAGTTAAATAAGCACACCTTCGGAAATAGTAAAATGATGACTGATTGAATTTTATAAATTATGAACAGTAAGAGCAACAGCCTTGCCTCTTTGGTAAAATTTCCAGTTTCTATAACTGTTGGGTGAACACCTGAGGCTACAATACCATATTGTCTGGTCTGTTGTCCTGTCCAGATATGAGTAATATTGAACAATGTACTGCTTCTTGTACCAAACAAGGTTTATTGTCACAGTGGGCTGATCCCCTGCTTGTCTTAAAAATCTTGATCCATATATTTTCAAGCTCTGTACCAGGCCATGTGTACTAGTGGGGCACAGACTTGCACTTAATCCGGATACGTTTTACCTGGGTCTGCGTATCAATGCCTTCTGCCTTGTACACTAGTCCTCAGCCAGACACAGAGCTGGTCCCTTCACTGTTTAATTACAATTCTGAAGGGAACAGATGACAAACAAACAAGAGCAGCACCCTCCAACTATTCGTCAATCACCATCTATAAAACGCTTACTTCAAAAGGTATTTGAAGAGGGTGGGACTGGGATTGAAGCAGCATAGACAGTTTATCAGCAACATCCAGACATTTTCAGTCTTCTCTTTGCTTTGACCCTGCCAGGCTTGGTTCACCAACTGACACAAGATTTCATCTCGGATTGCCTCGTTTCTCAAGCCCTGTACAGAATTAAATGTGAAGAAAAAAAAAGATATAAATACAAGTGATAAGAAAGTAAAAATTGAGCTGTTCATAGCTATTCATAGTTGCCTTCAACTAGAGTATTACAACTGTTTTGGTATGAAACAAATAGAGCAGTCTCAAATACATACTATAATATAACTGTACCATGTATTTATGGACTTTTCTTTTGTATGTTACATTCATTAGTTTACAGCCTAATCCAAGCAATATCACTGAGCAGTGCTGGCAAGCGTCATGTTCCGTCCTAATAGGTGAGCGAGATTCTTGTATGCAAATCCAGCTTCCAGCTTCAAGTATAAAACAAATATAAATTGCTATTTGTTCTTCACTTTTGAAGCTGTACCAACATTATCTTTTTTTTTAATTTGTGACATCAATAGTCTTTCTTTATTTATCAATGTCCTTTCTACCTTTGGTTGTAAGGTTAAGTGTGGACTAACTTTCGTCATTGAATCTATCTAGAGTCTTCCTCTTTGCATCCAAATACCTACACCCCCCCCCCCCTCTTTTCTATTACCTCTGATATTTATCAGAAGGATTAACAGCAATACGTTCCATTTCAGCAGATGTGATGAAAGTGAACTATTCTTTCCGGCAGTTTAGAAATAGATAAACTTACAATTGTAAAAATTCAGTTCAATATTATACATATAGATTTACAGCGTATGTGTGTCTCTCTTTGGTTACCAATAATACTCACCATATTGATGATAAAGTCAGATAGAATCTTTTCCCTCTTCTCACTCATGTTATTGTCACACATAAATCGAAGGATCTGAAATATAGAAATTGGAAAAATGTCAGCTCCCTTTTAATTCCCTTTTTCAGAATAATTTAATTCCTGATGCCGAGTCTTGCTAGCCATGTGTTAGGTGATGAGTGGTGTCCCCATTGACATTTGGATTTACTTCCATTTGTCATGTGCACCCTTCGGAGCTTGACATTTGGCTGGCCCCTACACTGCTTATTGTGGTATAAAGGGGACTCGATAAACAAACAAACAAAAATAAAAATCAATTATATCTAATAATATATCTAAATATTTATAATATACATTTCAAAAGGTAAACAGATTCTCTACCATCTGGAAATCATGCATTGATACAGACAAATTTTACTCGCTCTTTTGATTTGACTCTAACCCTGCCGAGAAAAGCATAAACAGATCTGTTGATACTAGCACAGTTAGTGATTCATTTTACTGTCTTACCAGTTTGAAAATTGCCTCAGCTTGAGACACGTTCCCATCCCCTTGCAGAGGTGTCAGCGACGTGGTGATTGGCTCCATGGTCACTCCCCACATGGGATCCTGCACAAAACAAACAAACAAACAAATAGATAGACACATTAACTCTTTTAAGAAATTGCTAAAAATCCATTTATTTATAGACGACAACTTGTAAATCATTTGCATCATCATTGGTAGAGAACCCTTTGTGTTGTTTATAATTGTGAAGCGCATAGAGCATTTTGTATAGATACCCACCCGCTATATAAATTAATATTCACATCTTCATTTAATCAAAGCAGTGAGTGTAGGGACAATACAGTATTCTAAACTCATCACTGAAATTTATCTGAAAAAATACTATTCCAAAATATAAACTCTATGGAAACTTAGTAATCTTTTGGATATGTTTCATGCATTTTTGCATTCACAAGGTATAAATGTTTTTTTTGTGTGTGTAAAGATTGCCTTTATATATATTGAGGGTTCATACGTATATCTGTTTATCATGTGCAGCTACTTGATGTCACAATGAAGCTTGTGTGTAATCACTGCCAAGGTGTGTGTGTGTGTGTGTGTGTGTGTGTGTGTGTGTGTGTGTGTGTGTGTGAGTGTGTGTGAGTGTGTGTGTGTGCATGACTACTCCTGGGTAGAATTGCAACCTAATACCAATATTGTTTGTAAAGTGCCTGTGCTTGCTTGTTATTAATTGTGTGTGTGTCTATAATATATTTTTCCACTACCTTGAAGTAGATGCTGGTGTACTTGCTGAAGGCATGTGAGTTGATGTCAACAGGAAGCTTGTATCCCATATCCATGGGAACCACATCCCCCATAGCTGTGATGATGTCAGCTCCTTTGTGGGGGAGCTCCCATTCTGTAGAAAGAGAGACGGGTTATATAGCATTCTTGACTCAAAAATGATTTAACCACACCATACCATTAGAAGGGTTTTAAGTAGGCCTAAATGGCCTTTGTCACCCTATTACATTAGTCATAAACATAAACAAGCACTTACTGATAAATACAATCAGGTACCACTTATAAGAATAACGAAACCAAAATATAAATTAATAGCCACATATTCTATTGATTTTAATATTCTAGGAAACACTAGCACTTTAAGATAGCTTATTTTTCATAAAGACAGATGGAACTGGTCACTCAAATTTGCTTTTTTAAGCCTAATTTCTGATCATGGCCTTTGAAAAGAAGAAAAAAGCCCTGAAGCAACATCACTAAATAAAATATGGAACAAAAAAACAACTGTGGTAATTGAATTGTGTTTTGTTTTTGTTTTTTGGGGCTTTTTTTAACTATGCTGTCTCCATTTCACATTTGCATGATACATGTTGAATATAATATGTAGTTTCATTGTTAAAAATAAATTCTGTCATAAACCATTTCTCATTAAAAATAACAAGCCTTACATATCATATTATGGTTCCACCTATAAATAAGTGGCAAAGACTTACCACCTGTCTTGGTGAATACATAGGCAAGTCCTGCAGGTATCTCTAGGTTTGCTACCGTCGCCATCATTTGGGCTTGTTTCTCCTTTGGAACATAAAAAAAGACAAAATATTAGGGCATTTATCAATGACACTTCATAAAAATGCTTTGCTGACCATTACCATTCATTCATCTCTGCCATATCTCACTTCATACGGCAGACTACTGATAGCCTGATGTCTTTGGGATGCGTTAAAAACAAGGATTAACTTTTCAGAAGTTCATCTCACCATAAGTTCCCCTTAGCAGTTGTGAGAACACAATGATAGATAGAGAGGCCAAGAGTGACGGGGAAAATAATCATTCATCCCATTCCAAAGTCATTTTATCAGAGTTCCCCTTGAGGATAGTCCCCACTGTGATCACAATTTAATGAATTTGATAACAAAGTTTCCAATGAAATATAATAGAATCTTCTCATGACAACTCACTTATCATTGGCAAACAAACATCTGGATAATCACAATTCTCAGAGACAAAATTATAAAATCCAAGAAATCACGAGGCAACAGTCCTAAGCTGCTTTCAATTATTAATCAAATTCTAAAAAGGAAAATATACACAAAACTGCAATGCCCTTGCACTATACTTTATCTCATTGGGTTTAAATATTGGTCTTGATTAAATCAAATAAGGCCAATGGTCGTAATACAACAAAGCTATATCTACACACTACCCTTATGGGGAAAAAAAGGAAGCAGTAATAAATGATAAGTGTGATTACAATCAAACCAAAAAAAAGAAAAATAACATAGCAAAAAATGAAAACAGGATCTTTTATAGAAGGGTTATATGTGACAAATGTAATTTCTCCTGACACCAGGAAACTATAAAGAAAAAAAGGAATGCTTCAACTCAAAATAAAAGTTATCATAACAGGATAAACATAAACAAGATTTCTTCTCTTTTCTTTTCATGCCAGGGGACTTGAAATATAAATGGTAGTGACTTGAAAACATATACAGATACAGATTTACAGATATACAGACATCAGTACTTATACATGCATTACATACACCTACGCAAAACACAGTCAAACACAGTCCTTAGCAAACAAAGGGAGCGGTCATAAATGAAAATGAATTGCCCAATAAAAATATATGGGAGATTATTTGCATGCATTTAAAGACACGAATAAGAAAAAAGAAAAAAATCTCTGAATTGAAATTAAGTATGCCCTCTTTGCTAACACAGAAATGCACAAGCTTCATTTTTTCAACATAAGACACGTGGGGTATGTAGACTTTAAACGAATGACCATACGCATATATGCGCATACACAAAAACACATGCACACAAACACTCACATACACTCACACAAACACCTACACACTCACACACACACTCACACACACACTCACACACACACTCACACACGTACTCACACACGCACTAATACACACACACACACACACACACATACACACACACACACACACACATTCAAAATATATAATGAAAACACTTTTTTTTATAAGTTATGAAAACATGCATTTAAAAAAAAGTTTTAAAAAGTTGTATCATTGAATTGAATAACGTTCATGTTTTCATCTGCTGTCGTTCCTTATTTTTTGTTGCTGCCGCTTACAGCAAATTAATGCAATTAGTATTATTTCTTAAATTTAAACGGGTATATCTATTTCATAATATGAAATGTAATGATAGTCAATGACAAAACAAAGGAGGGCTTGAATAAATATAAAATATGCGTCGATCAGCCAACAGAAAACACAGGAAACTTAAAAATCTGACCTAAAATAAAAATAGAACAAAAATCTATGAAATAACATAACAATGTGAAAAATCCCTCCTTCAGTCCACTTTGCCAAATGCAATGGATATTGTATGAAATCACTCCACCAAAACAAAAAAAATACAATGAATGGAAAACACCAAGGTAATTCTGATCTGATTTCAAACACAAAATAATAAAAAACGGCTAACACCAAAAGAAACGTAAGCATGAGTCAAGCCAATAAACAAAATAGATTTTGAACTTAAATCAAAATGAGGGATTTTGTTTTGGGTTCTTTTTATCTTTTTTTTTTTTCTTCCATCTTTGGATCTCTCTTTTTTCTGGGTTTTTTTTTGTTGCTCACTCACTGGATTTCGTTGACGTGGATGTGGATGAGAAGTTTTGGTTTTTTGCATGGAAGATTTGGCATTGGCATGACCGTTTTTATGATTAACGTATTTTACTTCGTCCTGGTCGTAATCAGGGGGCAATTCAAGAAAAAGTAACTGTGATATTCTTCTTGTGATCATCCGCCCCGGCTGGTAATGGCAGCGTGACAGAAAGAAAACCAAACAAACAGTCAAAAAAATGGAGAGCAAGAGCAAATCACGAAAACATATTGAAATGTATCAATGAGAGTTAGTAAGATGTAATCATTGAGAAAAACACATTCAAATTTATATATATATATATATATTATAAATATACAATTTGTTATTAATGATTAATCATTTACTGAGAACATGAGATGAATAATAAAAGAAATTCATTTCACGAGGATTAGTGTGGGTGTTTCTTTACTTTGTTCACTTTACCATTTCGTTCATTACTGATAGCTTGTGTCAACATAATCATTTTCATTTGGAATACTAATTACATTTTTATGTGGTTGTGAATATTATATGAATTACTTGCATGTTATGTGTATGTATGATATGAACGAATAAATGGATATATTATATCAGTAATTTTGATGTATCATGTGTTTAAACCGAGCATTTTGTCAACACTTATAATTTCCCTCTTGGGATTAATAAAGCATATCTTATCTTAATGTCTCCCATTATGCCCCTTTGGTATTTCTCCTAAACATCAAGACTCACTGGCGTGAAATGTAGGTAGGTACTGTATGCTCATTAACTTTTATTATCCCCTATGTCCTGCCAGCATTACCAGGGAGAAAAAATTGCCTATAATACTCAATAAATTGCATGTTGCTAAGAATTTCCTGATTATCAAATTTAATAACAAGCTATTTTTAGATCCCACACAAGTTTGCACTTCTACAACATATGACCATATCTTGAAAAATCTAATTACGTTAACGCATATCTATTATCATTATTCGACCCCTAGGTCACAGTTCCCTTATTAAAGATGAAAAAAAATTCTCATTGTGCAACTATTTTTATCACACAGTTGAGCACAAGAGTAATAAAATTGATAGCTGAAGAAAATTGTATTTGAATGCAATGTTATAGCACGAGTTAAACCACTAGATGAATAAAATCAAAACCATTAAATTGATTATATCATAATGTACAAAGGCAAATCATTTTCAAGCTATTAGCAAAGCTTTTTTGAAGTATTCTAAAGTTAATCTAATTTGTATAAACTTTTTTTCTTATCTTCTTTTTTTAAAAATTATTGATGATTTTATTTGTTTGTAATTTTTGTATAAAGAATTCAATATCAAAGTGTGGGGTAGAAAAAAGGCTAATTGCCTTCTTTTTTTTTAAAAAGTAAATATTTTGACGATAAAAAGCAATAATCTGGTATTAATTACTGTTGGAAGCTGCATGAATGCATGTGTGTGGAAACAGCTGGTGGTAAACTTACAACTGAAAGACAGCAAGTTTTTAGAGAGTTCGATCTTTTGATTTCCCTGATATTCAAATGCCTTCTGGGGGCATTGCAAGAAGCTAAAATTAAAATGGGAACACTATATGTGTATGTGTTGTTGTTGTGTGTGTGTGTGTGTGTGTGTGTGTGTGTGTGTGTGTGTGTGTGTTTTGCGTGTAAGTTTGTGTGCCTGTGTGTGTATGTGTAGGTGGCTGTGTACAGTCATGTGATTGTGTGGGCATGTACTGATCTGTACCAGTATGTATGTGTTTGTTTATGTATTTGTGATAAGCTGATTGATGACGTAGATATAAGGCTTCCAAAATCTTTAAAAAATTGAAAAATTTGCAATCAGTATCATTTTTGTATAATCAATGTTATGTGTCTATTGTGAGTATGAACATTACATGTTTATGTGTGTTAGCAACTAGGTGTGTGAGTATTAATATGCACATATTGTTACTTGGCCTGACTTTGCCAGATTATATATACGGTAGTAGGTATGCTTGCCTGCATTGCTGTATATTATCATGTATTAGTAAGATCATAGTTAGTACTAATAAAAGTCAAGACTGGCAAGTAAATTGTTGGCTGTCAATAATCCACCTACCCTCTTTTCCCTTTCAAGCCTTTCTTGGGCCTCACGTTTCCTGCGTAGAAGTCTTTCCTCTTCAAGTCTCTGTCTTATCTCTTCACGAAGCTAGAAACGAAAGAGACAGATACATAGTCAGGAAAATGTTGGCATTGTTTAGTTCATAATGATTGCTGTTGCTGATATTGTATATTAGCCGTACCTAATTAATCTAAATCTAAGACGGTCATACACAACAATGGACTCAGTGAAATTTGATAAAAGGAAATCAAGATTAAGCGACTCATGGACAATAGAAGATATTAACATTATTATTTTTATTATCATTATTGTTATTATTGTTATTATTGTTATTATTATTATTATTGTTATTATCATTATTATTATTATTATTATTATTATTATTATCATTATTATTATTAATATTATCATTATTATTATCATCATTATCATCATTACCATTACCATCATCATCATCATCATCATCATCATTATTGTCATCATTTTTGTCATTGTTATCGTTTTCGTTATCATGATCATCATGATCATTATTATCATTATCATTATCACCATTATCATAATCATAATCATTATACAATTATGTATATCATTATTATTACCGTGAGGTATTTCCTTCGATGACTGCGCATACGGAACTGGGCCTGGGCCAGTATGATGCCATATCGAACAGCCTTGAAGTCTCGTCTGAAATTAAACAAATACATAATAAAACAATTATAATATTTAACACCTCAAATGCCTAACTTCTTTCTTAGATTTTTTAGAATAGAAGAGAAGAACATCAACACCATTTGTCATACATAATTAGGAGATCTTAAAGGGGCAGTTTGTGGGTTTGAGTATGGCTTTCGTTATTGTGTTGTTATCCTACCCATACGGTGACGAATCGTCACTTTGTACTTTTCACGCAATGGAAACCGGGATAGAAATCGGCTCAATTGGCAAAAAAAATGCTCTAGGCAGGACTTTATCACAATTTAATAATAATAATAATAATAATAATAATAATAATAATAATAATAATAATAATAATAATAATAATAATAAATGGCAT
>JARFNW010135188.1:0-10949 GCA_031763155.1 Dirona albolineata | reverse complement strand
GTTTTTCTTGGGCAAGAAACTTTACTCCAATTGCCTCACTTGACCCAGGTGTAAAAATGGGTACCAGCTTACAGCTGTGGAAGTAAACTGCGATAGACCAGCGTCCTATCCAGAAGGGTGACGTATTGCCACTCAGCCAGTCCGCTTCACGCTACGGAAACCGGGATAAGCACCTGCTCTATGGGCCTCATTGCTCGAAAGGACTTTACTTCTTATCTAGCATCGCGTCGCTGCACTGCGACTCACGCCTGGGTCATTCCGCTCGTCTTTCGAAATACGATCCCAAAGACAAAGTACCCGTGTGGAATTAACAATGAAACAATAACTGGAATCAGGGAACGTGTCCAGTCCAAGAGAGGTGACGTCACAGATGGTTGAGTGGTCTCATCGTTGGTGTGGCCCGTCTCATGCCCTGATTGGCGGAATGATGATAGTGGGATATTGTAACAGTGCCAGTGAGAGACAAGAACAGAAAATAGAAGAAAAAAATATTTTCGTCGAACAACTGGGGCTGGGGAATCGAACCCATGCCTGCCACGGCAACACCGCCTCGCCGTGAACAGGAAACAAGACCACTACCTCTGGATTAATCCGCCACCCCTTGACTGGCGTCACGTTTAATAATGACAATACAATCGATCTGATAAGATAAGATAAGATAATATAAGATAAGATAAGATAATATAAGATAAGACTATTTTTATTCGTCCATCTCAAACACATTATTTTGGTACAAAGCAGCGATTGGCCTACCTAATAAACATCATGCAACATACAAAGTTTGTTTGTTTATCGAGTCTCCTTTATACCGCAAAAAGCAGTGTAGGGGCCAGCCATGTGTCAAGCTCTGAAGGGTGTACATGTCAAATGGAAGTAAATCCAAATGACGAGGACTAACACCACTTATCACCTAACACATGGCTATAAAGACTCTGCATCAGAAATTCAAGGCGAGCAGGTTATGAGCCCACTTCCTACTAAAACAAGGCCAATACTAAAACTGATCTTTTGTCTTTTGTTTATCTTTTACAGTTTATCTGCCTTTGACTTTGCTACCGTATCCATTGCACCAGCCAACCTCCTGCAAACATGTCTTCCCCCAAAGATTTGATGAACGCCATTTCCCAAAACGACGGCACCAAGTTGAAACAAGTTACAACTGTGGAGAAGAATGCCTTGCCTTCTCAAGAAGGTAGGACAATTCAATTTATTCATCTTTTTTTTTTTTGCTTGGGGAGGGAGAGAGGGGGGGAGGGGGGAGAGGGGAGGGAGAGAGAGGAGAGAGGGGGGGGGAGGGATGGAGAGGGGGGGGGGAGGTAGAGAGGGAGAGAGGAAAGGAGTTTTAGTTGTGAGAAAAGCCCTCTGTTTGTGAAATTAAAGTGCATGCAGGTCGTGAAGCTGTTTTACCCAACACTGTCCATTGTGAGTCATGGAGCAAATTTGAACTCAATATTCCTCGTCATTATTACTGTTGTTCCATGTTCTCATCGCTGCCAGCCATAAAGACTGAGAAGGATCATAAAGAACACATAGAGACTATTTCAACATTCAGAAGGGCCAGTCTGAACAGAACCGAGTCGGTCGAAAAGGGAACTCTCCCGTCCATGGAGGGTATGATTATGATGACTATGAACTCTCAAACCTGGTCTTGATGCTCGCCCACAGCAAATTATGTATCTTCCTTCCCTCTGTGCAAAAATGCTATATAGTCTAGCTGCAAAGACACACAAAAAAAAAATATTAAAAAAAGAAGAAAAAAAAGGAAAAAAGAGCTTGAATGTATTATTACTGTACACGCTTAGAGTTTTAACTATCATGAATATTTGTCAGCACTTTAAGAATGCTTCTCTGCTTCTATGAATCTCTCACTTTTGAAAATTGATACCTATGATACTCTACTATGTAATTATCACCGTGACACTCTTTCCAAATTGTAGCCCCCTTCCACTTCCATCTAGTTGATTTGATGCATCAAACAAACCCTTTGGAATGCCCCTTGTTATCGCCACTTTCCTTTTGTGTTTATACATCTGGAGTTTTTTTCTCAAAAAGACAATATTTTTTTCTATCACATGCACAAACCATTTTAGATATTTCGTTCTGGCGTTTGTGACGTTATATACTAAGATGGCGCAGTGGTTAAGTCACTCGCCTTTGTTGGATCGAGAGGTCATGGGTTCAAATCCTGGCGGAAGCACTGGAGTTGTTTTCAAGACCTTGATCCCACTTTGCGGCGCTGCACTGCGGCGGGTGCCTGTATTATTCCAGTCTACCCTCGGACTAGATCCTAAAGACAAATTTCACTCCTGGGGTGAATAAAGAGAATATATTTATTTGATTTATTTATCAACCCAAGACTTACATCAGCTGAAGCGCCATATTTTTAACTACAGGGCAGTTCTCGTAATTGAATTTCGCCCAAATTGGGATGTACAGTCTTTTTGATAAAAACTCTAGACATAACATGTATTATCAACAAATCCTTTGCATTTTCATTTTTTCTATTGATATTCTATTCACCCTTTTCCTTCCCGTGTGTCTCAACAATTGACACGGTTGTTCATGTTTCCATGTTTAAAATAAACTTTTTGCACTGATTCAACACCTATTTTAATTTCTCTTTCTTATAGCTGTCTGTCTGCCAGACAGAAATCCCATCCACTAGAGTATGCAGGGATACCTGGACTAAACCTAGAGTAATTTGCTTGTAGACCTTGAAAATATTTAGTTTCAGGGGATATTTTATTTTATTATTATTTTTTGTTAATGGTTGGTTCCACCGCCCAAATTGGTTTTGTTTTCATCAAATTATTTACATTTTTTCAAGAAGTTGTCTGGTGAGACTCAAGTTCAGTTTGATAATGATAAAGAAAGGAAAAAGAGAAAGATTAAATGCCTTTTAAAAGTGACATGTTTGTATAAATTTAGATTTTTTTGCCTAAAAATTCAAAAGTGTTATATCTCTATTTGTATAGAGATGGTTAGTGATTGATTGCAACATGGAAAAGGAAAAGTTGGTTGATTAATGTTTAGCTGCAAGCCTAGTTATTGCCTTATTACTACTACATATTATTTCATATGTATCTAATTGCTTGTCTACAAACTGTTCGTGATGAAAGTGAGGTGTAATCATATTATCACCAATAAAGGTCATTTTTATATATTATATACAACACGAGAAATAATCTAATTAAAAAAAACCCAGAGGAATTTGTAATCTAACCTCAGGGACATTTACAAGAATGTAGAATAGTTTATTTTACCAGTAGGGATATTTACAAGAATGTAGAATAGTTTATTTTACCAGTAAACCAATGTAACAAAGTTTACATCATGCTTATGATTATGTTTTAGGATAAAGAAAATGTAGTTTCTTATGGTAAAATGTATATATTTAAAAAAAACCACATTGACACTGAACTCATTTAATTGAAATTGAAAACTCTTGGATGCGTTTTTGTGTGTCCCCATTATTTATATTCCTACTTATGTCCAATAACGTTAAACCAAAATTATGGCATTAAACCTAAATGACTTGAGTTGTTTTGCTACCCGTTTTTCCTTTCTGTCTTTGTCATGTCCCTTTTTTCTTTAGTTCATGTCAAATTATTATGAATCAATTTTCTTCATAAGGATCCAGATATCATGGCATGATATTTTTCCTTTGCAGCAACTAGATCAATTTGGTCTCGTCTCTGTGTGTTTTCTCCAGTCATATCCCACCCCATTGTCCTCGGTTATTTGTCTTATTTGGTAAATTTCCCAACTGTTTACATCTTTCTCTGTTCAATCGTTCTATTTAGATATCCGAGTCATCTGAACAGATTTCTTCTCACTCTGCAAACTGTGTGTTGAATATTATTATAATGTGTAATGTATATTTTGGTTTTTGAAAAGTATTTCACTGTTTGTTAGGAAAATGGTGCAGTGTCAGTCAGTAAGAGACGATATTATACAAGAAAAGAAAAAAAATTGTTGAAAGGTGGAAAAGTGGGAATTGAACCCCTAGGGTGGTGGCACGACTCAGTTGGTAGTGACTTGGTCCGCTGTTGTCGGCAAGGCAGAGTTGCCATGGCAGGCATAGGTTTGACTCCCGACCTTTTTGACAATCTTTTTTTCTATTCTTGCTTATTGTCTCTCACTGGCGCTGTAACTTTTCCAGACTACTGTTATTCTTTTCACCATCAGTGTTCGCTCCTTATTTTTTTCGTACACTTTGTTACAGTACAGCAATTTAGATCTCTGGTCAATTAGATCTTCACTATAAATTGTTCCTTTTGGTTCATAATACATACATGCTACTTTGTCTTGTTTGAAATTAGCAATCAGCCAAGAGAGAACCCAGGACTTGAGGCAAGGGATTGGTGCTTTCAACAAGGACGGACTGAAAAAAACTGACACAGCAGAGAAAGCCTGTCTTCCCAGCCCTGATGGTAAGTCGTGAAAAGTTGATGATGTAACGGGCAGGTAGGGGATGTAAGAAATTTCAAAAGGGATGATTTTGTGCATTTCTGCACAATTGTTTGGATGCTAAAAATGTATATTTTAAATTCACAGTTATCTATGAAAAATAATTAGATAGATAATTAATATTTTCTACCGGAAATAAGCTCTTAAGACTCCTTACACTTGTTTGCCATTTTACGCTGTATCCCACGTATATATGTTATGTCGTATAAACCATTTTCTGGTGTTTAACGTCCATTTTTGTTTGTGTGGTTGTGAATAGGAATATATCGTAATTGGCTCACACATAGCTTGAACAAAATTATCTTTTGCTTGAATTGACACTGAATTAGAAATGCTGTCACTTGATTTCATACTGGGGTAAATGTGCTATTGTAAAGCGCTTAGAGCATGGTGCTATTTGTGGATAAGCTCTATATAGAGAGCCGGTGGTGCAGTGGCTAAGTCACTTGTCTTTGGTTCGAGAGGTCGCGGGCTCAAACCCCGGTGGTTTTTTTTCTCTCAAGACCTTGATCCCATATTGCGGCGCTGCTCTGCGGCTGACGCCTGGGTTATTCTGGTCTACCCTCGGAATAGACCCAAAAGACAAATTTCCCCCTGGGATGAATAAAGGGAGTATTATTTTATTATTATTATTATTTATTAAATGCCATTTATTATTATTATTATTACATTTGCATAATTGGATCTAAACATTTTTTCTTTCAGATATTGGCAAAGAGAAACAAGAACAAGCCCTGAACGCCTCCATTAGCTGCTTTGACAAGACAAACCTCAAGCAATGCGAAGTGCAAGAGAAAAACCCACTTCCCCCAAAAGAAGGTAAACGAGGTTGCATTGCGTACAGCAACTGAAAGAAGAGTAAAGCTGCTAAACTTCATTTTTGTTTCATTTTATTTTCCTGAACATGATGGGCAATACTCAAATGAGATGAATAGATAGAATAGCTTCTTTGAAATATATGATGAGACCCGCTGAAGCCATTCGCATGCAAATAGATGTAAGAGGCTTCTTGGAAATGTACTTTGCCGACAGGTATCAGGTATGGTCCATTTCAACCGGTATATGAACTGATATTTTGAACGGACGGATGGCGTTAATTTGTTCACAGTTGCCTGAATTCACCCAACCTCTTGTTCGGTAACGACAGTTCAATCAGAAGAGGAAATGTCCAAATTCAAATTCACGGCAATGACAATAATTATGATTATCAATAAAAAGACGTAATAAATTCTATAGATACAAATAGAACTGATTTTCAACAAAGTTTCAAGACAAATTATAGAAATATAATTTGAAAAGGTGGTTGTTATGCCAATCTGACGACGAGAAGCAGTGGAACTAGAATAACTATTGCTAGGAGGTTCTTGAAAGATCTGGTTGGTCTTGTGATTTATATTTACATGACCTGCAGCGAGCTTAGTGAGACATGCTTCGAATCACTGTTTTAAAGAAAATGTTCCTCTGCTTGTTCTGGTGAAATAGAATGTCGGGCTCATCACTCTACCCGCTCATTTTCCGTCCAGACGCTTGTTCTCCCAACCCCTTGGTTGTCATCTGCTCCGCGGACATTGAACCATCCAAAACGGCATGCCCCAATTTTGGTGTGTTGAAAATCAGGCCAGTGTTATAAACCGGAGGGGTCAAAAATTGATTACTTCAATTAGATTATAAATTTTTATCCAAGCTTTTATATTCTTTTTTTTTCAGCTGTGGATTCCGAAAAGAAAGAAAACGAATTTAGAAAATCCATCGAAGGCTTCCCCAAGCAAGGGCTCAAAAAGACCGAAACTGCTGAGAAAAATACCCTGCCTACCAAAGAGAGTGAGTTTTCATGCTGACATTTTTTGCATACGTTTTGACTGATTACTATGTTGTTGTTTATCGAGTCCCCTTTATACCTGAAAAAGAAGTGTAGGGGTCAGCCATATGTCAAGCTCTGAAGGGTGCCCATGACAAATGGAAGTAAATCCAAATGACGATGACTAACACCACTCATCACCTTACACATGGCTAGAAAGACTCTACATCAGAAATTAAGGCGAACAGGTGATGGGCCCACTGCGTCCAAATACCTTTACCGATAAATTGTACCATGAGGTCCATACATTTCACCAGTAAACATGTTGCTGTTACCCTGGTGGTTACTACTCAGTTGTAGGATAACTGAGAGCAGCCACCTGGGCAGGATTGATTATTATGTTTATCCAAAATGATGTAAATTTTAAATATTTTGAGTTGTCCTAAATGTTTGTGAGGGTTTCTGTACGTATTGTGTAAGTTATAATAGTCACTCAGTTTTTATTTTTAATCATATGAATGTCACTGTTATAGTCAGTTTAAAAGTAGCAACATTATGTTCATGAATTGTGAACAAAAATTGTCAGATAAATCTCTTTAGCTTGCTATGAAAAAAGTAAGTACATTAAAAATTGTTGGTCATGTTACTTGTATTATTTAGTGACATTTTCCTGTACTTTTGCTCATGTCCTGTTCCATTAGTGGGAAATATGATAAATTTTAAATAATTTTAGCTGTCCTTGACATTTTTGACTAAGGGTTTAAAAAAAATCTAGTGTAATTTAATATTCCAAAATCATCAACACACTTAATTGTGATTGCAACCCTGCTTTCGTTAAAAAAATTCCAGTCTAAATGTTAAAAAAAAGAAAAAGACTAAATAATGTATTAATTATGTTTCATAACATTATGTTGCTCAAATTTTTGAAATTTTGTTTCGTTTCTTTCCAGCAATAACTGCAGAAAAAGAGACTTGAGTTGAGGGATCCCAGTCTATTTTTGTCACCCAGCATCTGCAGTAGAAACGGAAGAATCAAGTTGCCTGATAAAAGAGGAAGATTTTGTCGAGATAAATACTCATTTATTAATTTTGAAAATTATTTTTTATTGATCAAACTGTAAATGGCAAAGGAATTATTACACTTTCCTAATACAACTTGTGTATAAATCAAATTAATTTTTTTTAATTCAAAACAGATCTTTGAAGTATTCTTCAACTTCATATTACAATTTGGAAAATATTCGATTCAAGATTTTTTGACCAAGAAAAAAAATGGCTGATGTCTTGCAAAAAAATATTTTACCTTCTCTCCTAGAGAAATCTTTGTAAATGACTGAATGCCACCATTGAATTAAATATTGTTTTGGATCATCTGTAAAATGAGTATCCATTAAAAAAAAAAATATTTTGGATTTTTGTGACATCAAAGTTCATGGCGTAGTCTAGATTTAGGCAATTTGGATTGTGGTGCTCATTTGTTAATGTCACTCGCTTGACACAGTTTCCAGTTCGGTGTTGGGTGATTTTGTTTTTAATGAGAACAATGTAAAAAGTGCTTTACCTACTATATTGCCTTCCAAAAGTTAATTAGTTAAAGGGCTTTCTGTATTTCATTTATTTGTTGTACATTAAGTATGATAAGCAATTCATATATATATTATTATTATTATTATTATTATTTTACATAACATGTTGTTTGAGTTATTCGTGTTGCCTCTTTGAGTCTCCTTTTCACTCTAGTAATGAAATTGGATTAATCCTCTGGATTTTTGTAACATTTTACGAACTGTTGTTTACTTAGACCAAAGCTTTTTCAAAATTAAAGAAAATTGGATGAAAAAAAATGTTGTTTAGGTAATCTCTTCTTATCGTGGAGAACCATTTTCACAATTTGATTAAAGAGAGTTTGGCACCATGCCAAAAAAAATGTTTTCAGTCTGAAAAAATATTTTATATTATGATTATAAAACCATCGTTTAAAACAGGTTTATGCCATTTTGGGCCTATTTTAGATCTATATTTCTTGGTTGATTTAATATAAAAAGTGCTCTAATGTTTAACATTCCAGCGTCAGTAAGAGATGTATACAGTCATTGTTTCAAGCACGTTTTGTATTTGTTTCGTTCATATTGAGACATCTTGCAGTATTTAATCATTTTTTAAATATAATTTCATGATTGCAAGGGGGAAAATGTTACCTACTTGCATGTGTTATGGAAAGGGAGCTTTTTTTTCACAATTCGTGAAATTTAAATAACAAATTGGGCATTCCAAGTTTTCGACCTATAAATTTATTCCCAAAGTGCGGGCATGTGAAGCTATAGGGAAAATTTTCAATGAATTTTATCTTTGAACTAATGTGATGAAGAAATTTCTGTTATTTCTTTTAATTCGCATGTTTCACAATATCCCAAACCCAGGTTATATTTCAACGTCTCATTTCCGCTTTTCTCGTTCCCAACATTAAAGCGCGAAGGAATTGAAAACTTATTCTCGAAGTAAAATTTATGCTCTTGCATTCCCTAACTTTTACGCAAGGTCTGTGTCTGTAAACTATTTTCAGACTTATTCTAGTTGAGCAGACTTCCTTCGAATACAAGATTTTGTTTTACTCGCATTTATCTGTAAAAAGCTACGCAAAGGAAACAAATTGCTCCTTACATTGTGAGACTATTTTTTTTTCTTTTTCCTCTTTTGTTTTTAGCTATGATATGTCCTCATAATGAACATAGGTAAATAAAACCTCTTCTTGTGAACAAATAATATTTCTGTTGTATTAATTTGTTAACCTTATAATTGTTGTTGTTGTTGTTGTTTATCGAGTCCCCTTTATACCGCAATAAGCAGTGAAGGGGCCAGCCATATGTCAAGCTCTGAAGGGTGCACATGACAAATGGAAGTTAATCCAAATACCAATGAGGTCTTACACCACTCATCCCCTAACACATGGCTAGAAAGTCTCTGCATCTGGAATTAAAGACGAGCAGGTGATGAGCCCACTGCGTCCTTATAATCGTAAATATACAAAAATCTTAATTTTATCCTCATGTCACGCTATACATTGCTGGATTTTAAAATCCTGAGTTTCGGAAGATTGACTCCTGGTGTGGCTTCAATATTGTTATCCATACTTCCCAGCTATGTGTTCAGCCATAATATAACATGGTTGAGGCACTTGTGTGTGTTTACATGCACGTAATTTGTACCTTTTTGTGGTTTGAGGTTGAGCATGGAGCTGACCTCTGACCTCTACACTATTTTTTGGGTAAAAGGTGTTTTACGGTTTGGGTGATAAAATGAAGTTCAGAAGTTTTAGGGTTGATGAATTATGTGTTTTCCATTGAAGTCAATCTAGTCTTTAACAAGTCCATTAGTTTACCACAAGATTTAACACTGGCATATTATTGGAGCAGCCCAGTGGGCTGATCCCCTGCTTGCCTTAAAAATCTTGATACATAGATTTTCAAATTCTGTATCAGGCCATGTCTACTGGTGGGGCACAGACGTGCACTTAACCTGGATGCGTTTTACCTGGGTCTGTGCATCGATCCTTGTACACTGTCATCGGCCAGACACACAGCTGGTCCCTACATTGTTTTATTACGGTACTATAGGGAACAGATAACAAACAAATATAATTGGAGCAAGGAAAGTCCCTAGTGCAGTGTTTGATGTGCTCATTTTGACTCAAAAAGTTAAAGACATGGAGCTCTTGAATTAGACAATTGTCAGGACCTTGCAGACTTTACAATGTGTCATCCCACAAGTTGTGTTGCAGATTGACTTTGAATAGTACATGCCACATTTGATACGACCAGGAAGAATACAGGAATAGTCTGGTAACTAATGGCACACAGCCTTTCACTTTTACTGCTCCAGGCAGTAACAACTATTTTTTTATTTTTTTTAGGACTCGACTCTCGTCATACATTTTATTGTAAAGAGTAAAAAATGTCCCAAGGTAGACTGAAGAAGTTGCGGTAAATAGTTGAATACTGAAATCACATTATGTGAAAACGTAGAAGGGAGAGAGAGGAATTGAATTTGTTGATACAAAGCAAAGATTATGATAAGGAAAGAATGCAGGAAATGGCTTTATTATTAAAATAATTGAGAATGACATAGAAATGCAACATAGCTTTTTGTATATATTTTTTTTTATAAAGTAAGAAGAGTAAGACAGAAAGATTTAAGATTTGCATATTTTTTTCTTCATAACAAAGTAGAAATGTCAACACGTACTACTGCCTTTAGTTAGAATCAAAAATGCTTTTAGTTAGTATGCAAGCTTTAAAGACGTGGTCGGAATGAATTCGACACTCGTAAACTGACTGGATGGATTTTGCTATAAATAACTCCAGAGTTAAACATACACATACATCTCCTCAAGGTGATCATACTTGACCTTTCCTCATTCCCACACGACAGGATACAAGTACCTCAATTGGAAGTGCAGAGAGCCTAGAGGTCAATTGGAAGATCGTGAACAAGTGCAATTCACACATACATTACTCTTTGAGTCTTGCAGAACGAAAGGGGAAATGCTACTTATTATTATTGTCATTACTATTTGAAAGTGTCAACCATGTGTTCCATTTTTGTCACCTCTCCTACCACCAATTATCTCTATCTTCTTGCCTCATTTGTCACATCTATTCATTTGGCAACCATGTGTTCCATT
>JARFNW010135177.1:0-10949 GCA_031763155.1 Dirona albolineata | reverse complement strand
AAAACACACAAATTCACATCGTTCGGAATATAATATAAAGGAAAAGTGGTATGAACTACATGAATATATATTAAAATCAAACACAAAAAACATTGTTTCTCATATATATGTATATATATCCATTCCTCAAGTCACATGAAACTGATTCTACATTACTCACACGCCCCACCACCCCAACCCCCAAATCCTCATCATTTCATTGACGTCAATATCTTGTCAGTTGTGGTTGCTGAAGGGAATGCCGAGTGCCGAGTGACTATAAATCTGCTGATTCATCTGTGTAGCTAGCAATGATAATATGACCAGTTGCACCAATTGTGTTGTTTGTGTTGTGTATGTTTATGGTTAGTCAGACTCAATTACTATCAGTTGGCCAAACACGGTACATGTTATGATAATATCATTGTCACGTGATTCACGATACTAACATGTCAGAAACAGATTTGCGTCATTGGCAGACTAAGTAGGAATCAAGGGATTGGCATACAATATGAGAAACCCGTTTGCGCGCTTGGGTTTTCCATTTCTCAGAGATCGGTCTATTGTGAGTAAAAATTACCGTGACAGAGAACTTTCCAGTGGTGAATGACTTCTGTAGTATAGAAGTCTCTGCCAGTGGTGAATGACTTCTGTAGTATAGAAGTCTCTGCCAGTGGTGAATACGGAGTCTCACTTGGGGTTTTTTTCGGTTGTCCTATCAGGAAACGACCATCATGACACTCAATTATAACATTCTAAAATGGAACCAGATTAATACTATAGTAGATTGCACGTGCGTTTGAAACTCGAAGTAGCCAAACACAAAGTTTGGTCAAGTCAATTAGCAACCAAAGAGGCGGAATACCCGAAACAAATATCTCTGAAATTGAAGGCGAGACTACTTTAAATATAAAGCGCAAAAAATGTAGATGCGAAATAGATGCGAAAAAGAGTGATTTGTTGTTGGCCAAAAAGAACTCCGTCACCAAGGCATATTATTTTAAGTAGCCAAAATGACTTTTGGTTTGGCCAATTTTTTTTCTTCTAAAAGGGTGGCTACACGGACGGCCTGTTGGCTACCTTGACCTTGACAGCCCAAGTCGTGTCTGTGGCTACCCTGACAGCCCAAGTCCCAAGTCGTGTCTGTCAGTTTGAAATAACCCCACACATAAATATTATGAGCGTAGTGAGAAGGTAGCTTGTTTTCGCCGGCCATGTTTTGTCTATATCGCACCCACGCCCCTTTTCCCACCTCCCCCCCCCCCCCCCAACCTCCCCCAATGAAAACGAATGACGGCGAGTCGAGTACATCTAAAGCTGTGCCACATTTATTTGGATTGTTTTTCTTTCCCCGTCTCCAATATACGCTTTGCCCCTCCTCCTCTTCCTCCTCCTCCCCCTCCTGTCCTTCTGGCAGTTTACATTTCCGTCTGACTAACCGGCCGGCAGGGGTTACTACTACTACTACCACTATACTTACTTAATACTAATGAACTCGTCACTTTTGGATGACTTCACTGGAAAATGGAGTCTTGGAGATGGAATAACAAAACAGTGTGTGAATGAATGCATGTGTAGCCAGCATGGTGTTCATTGACCTTGACCTGGTCTGGGTGGCATGGAGTCGTTAACAGGACAGCGGCGTCTGCAGCATAATTGGTCGTCGTTTTATCACAGCTTGTGTACGTATGCCTATGCTGGTTCATATTGCTTTGTGTTCAGTCAGAGGTCGGCGGCGCTTGAACCAAACGGATCAAATTTGATTGATATTTAAATCTGTTTCTTGTCTGGAAAAGCAGAGTCATTTATTATTATTAGTATTATTATTAGTAGTAGTAGTAGTAGTAGTAGTAGTAGTAGTAGTAGTAGTAGTAGTAGTAGTAGTAGTAGTAGTAGTATTAGTATTATTATTATTATTAGTAGTAGTAGTATTAGTATTATTATTAGTAGTAGTAGTATCATTATTATTATTACTATTTTGTTATCATTATTATTATTATCTTTATTATTATTATTATTATTATATCATCATCATCATCATAGTATGTATTTCTATATCTTCCTATTTGTGTTCTTCTGTTTAGGAATGGGCAATAAACCTTTGACCTACTATTCGACTTCGAAAGGCACAGTTACCATCAACAGGTTGCGACCTAATGCAACGTTTGACATATACCTGAAAAGTTTAAACAGCTACGCCTCCAGCGACATTTCCAACACTGTTAGAGTTGCAACACTTCCTGCAGGTAAGGAACTTAAGTTTGTTTTTTTCAGAATGGATTTAAATTGGTTTAGGCACCATGTTGTCGATTGTCCTTTGAAAAAATGTCTTAAAATTTTAACCTTGAAATTGATTGCTTGTGCTTCGTGGTGAAAAGCATTTGGCTCAAAAGGTGGCGCAGATCCAACATTTAGTTCCATTAACATTGACGATGTCACCCCATTAAAAGAAGTCAATGCTAAAATAACTTTTTGGAAAACACTGTGATTATATGGTCTTAGGAATCATCACTAAATATTAGATATCTGGAAAGTGGAGTCATTTTTTAATGTGTCAAGCGCATCATTTGAGTATTAACATGCATTTTTGTCATGAAGCCTTTTGTATATTTTTGGTCATGTATCATGCTTCATTTTAACAATTATGTTTTGTTCTGGGTACTATTTTTGTTGATAAATTATATTATAACTATATATTTATATATATTATGTGACGGACAATTATAATGTCAGTGCAACCTCGAGGTCCAGCTGTGATAAGTGGATTGTACGATTATGTAAACCCTGCTGTTTTTGTTCAATGTATTCTTACAATCATTAGTTGTCCTCTCATTTAATTGTCGTCAACTTTTCATCAGTTGATGCTAGTTTTTTATGGTGGCCTTGTTTGTTCTGTGTTCCTTGGTTTTATAACCCGATTGGCTTAACGATGTTCAAGGGCTGTAACCTTACAGACAATTCTAGAATGAAAACTTGTCTTGCTCAATAAATGGTTATTTGTAACTGTAGTTCACATAACAACATATTATGCGTCTGGAATATTTTCAGACATAAATTTTCTTTGCAAAATTGCTAGCAGGCACGCTTTTTAATAATCATCTTTCAATTTTTCTGTCATATTCTCATATATCTTAGTTATATTTATTCATTTCAACAATTGAAAGAAACTGTATTGTGATGCTGTTTTTACAACAGTGATAATTAATGTGTTAGACTATACACACATTACCAGGCCTCAAAAATGTCAATTTCTTGTGGCATCTCCAAACCTGGTAAATTGCAATGCTTTTAGTGCTAGTTTGTATGTTACCTATTTCAGTGATAAATTCCACTTCTACAAGAGAGGCAGCATTTAAAACTATGGTAACACCAACCATGGGATCTGGACCCCCCAACACAACTTTCAAAACCTCGACATCTGACAGCCACACGATTTCTACTAATCCTTCTCCAATCGTTGCAAACCTAACAAATTCATCATCGACACTAGTGGCCACGTCGGTACAGACAAGTCCTAGTCCGAACGCAAGGACAGGCAACTCGCGAAGCAAAGAGGGGAACGTTAGTCAATCAAAGATGTCCTTTGGTGGGAAACCTGCAAGTACCTTGAGTAATCTCCGTCTTTCCAAGGTTGAAATTGACGCAGGTATTCACCCGTGCATGACTGCAGTCTTAGCAGTGTTCGTGACTGTACTTAATGACCTGACCTTGTGTAAAAATTAACACTGCATCATGTATCACAGATTGTCTTTTTTTCTTGTTTGGATTGTCTGCCTGAAGACGTTAGAAGACACAATTTAACTCACATGAAATGAGGAATGAGCTCCACTATGATGATATTATGTCACTATTCCACTGCAAGCATCAAGTTATCAAGTGCATTTATTAATCTGATATGCTCTCATACTAGTTTTAGAATGATTATGCATTGATGATGAGTTTAAACTTTTTTGCGGTGGAAATTAGCATTTGACTAGACCTTGATGCATGTCAGTGTGTGTGTGTACGTGTGTGTGTGTGTGTTTGTATAGAATATTGTGTCATGTTTTTGAGTTTTTAAGTGTCATGATATTGCGTGATTCTTTTTTTTTTTTGATTTTATGATTGTTCTACTGAAATACTCAAACCATGACATCACAGACTGCATGAATTTCCCTTTTTCCAAGGAGGAAAAAGAAGTTGAAATTCTGTCGACTGAGAATATTAAAGCGATTTGTTGTCATGATCTGTTGTCATGATCTGTTGTCATGATTTGTTGTCATGATCTGTTGTCATGATCCCTATAAAATTTGTTTGTCTGCTTTAGGTGATGGGTTTCCTCATATTGAAATGCTTACTTATGATATAGTAGAATAAGCTTTACACTCTCACCACAATTGCACAATCCAACCATTTATTTTAGTCTTTCCTGATCTCTCCTTCTGAAGAACCGGCAATGTCCGTTTACATCAAGGTCCGAGGAACTCATCTGAAAGGTCAGAGTTCAGTAGTGGTGGAGGATGCGACGGTACCTTTGTCACCAGAGCCAACAAACACGAGAGATTTGAATGGAATTTCTTCCCTTCAGGAAAGCTTGGATGAAATGATATCGGAAAAAAATGAAAGCAGATTATATCAGAGTAGGACACTGAGCCGGAATGGGTCAAGCCGTGTACTCCCTCTCACTCACTATCCCAGACTAAAGGGAAATACTCATATCTCTAACTCAGAATCTAAAACCACAAATATGAGTCATGGCACCAAGTTATCCTCTAAAACGTCTTCAGTTATTAACAAGACTAACTTTAATAAAGACGTTGATGGATTTATTATATCTAACGTCTCAGATCCATCAGCTAAAAGTAACGATAAAAGTCAAATGGAAGCAATATACATGGGAAAGATGGAGGCGGATTTAGCATTACCACAAAACACCTCTTTACCCGACAAGAACGATAACTCAAACTCAAGTCTGTCTGTTTCTTCATCATCATCATATATCAAAGCAGATGTGATAAATGAAAATTATTCTGAAAATCGTGGAATGCCCGATAATCTCGTCGGCCCAGCTCAACGCCCAAGCCAGGAGGGATGTAAGTCCCGTTTCCTACTTCGGCCTCCGATCTTACGACCCCCTTTTGCCATCTGTTTGGGAATGTTTCCGCTGCTACTAGCAATAGATATCAATACGCCACTAACTTTTATTCCGCATTTAAGGCACAGGAGTAATGCTAATAATGCTTTGTAGGTTTATATTTGCTACTTTCTATCTGATTTGTAAACTAATTGTCAAAATATTAAATTTGTGTATCTGTTCATAATTCTTGACTCAACATCTGATGAAAATAACTTGATTCTCATTCAAAACTGTATCGTCAGTTCACTTGTAACGTCAGATATTTCATAATTGCCAACTTGAATTTGTAGGGAGATTGTGGTAAAATCTGTAGGTTCTTTCTAGATCTTTCCATACATTCTTGGCCATCTACCGCATAACTACTAGTCTTGTAGTCTGGACTCTTCTGATTTCTGTAGCATTTTTCGTTCCTCTGCTCTGTATCTATGTAGATGAGACTTTTCCTTCTTGTATAAAAATGTAGATATTATTATGTCAATGAATATCATGTTGATCTATAATTCCCCCCCCCCCCCCCCCCCCCCCTATATTTTGGGGGGTTTCTCATTTTTTAAGATTGTTAATCCTTTTGTAAAAGTTTTATTTGATAATGAAATGGTCAACTTAAAGAAAGCCGTGGGGATGTGACATTAATGGCAAACATGTTAATAGGGATAGGGCAGTATCTAATGATAGTGGAAATGTTTTTGGTTTGGAAATGAACGTCTGATGACTGGAAAAAGACAAAATAGCATTGAAAACATTGAGACCATACTCAATCATATTTTAATTTCATGTTGGAAAGTTCTTATTAAATTTTATAGGACTTACATATGTAAGTTTTTATTGTAAATTATGTGAAAATTAGGATTGAACATGAAGGAAATTAGTTATTTGTTGGCATTTGTTAATTTAAAGCAAACCCGACATGACATCAAGATGATAATCACACTTAAATCAACAGCAATTGTTTGGGAAAAATGGAAATTTTGTTTCTGTAATAATACCTACTTCAAAAACTTTTAAATCTCCATTAATTTTATTGTAGTTTGTGCAAGGAACAAGTTTAGAAGAAAGATTAGCGCTATTTGTTGGGGGGGGGGGGGGGGGGGTTGATTAAGCAACCTTTTTTTTTTTTAATTTTATCCGAAATGCTTAACCCATATATTATGATAATCATATTTATTTGTTTCTGTGTTTGACCAACCACGAGTAATTCCATCAAAAGATGTATTTGTGGTTTGACAAGACGACACGTAACCATCAATTTACTTTGCATGTTTCCTTTTTCAATGACTTTCACATCCCTCATTATTCATTATTATATAATATAATACAAGTCATTATTCACAAAAACCTCTTTCAAATGATTAAATCCTTGCTTGCATTGCATGTTCATTATTTTTTCCTCATTCAGTTTGCATATCACTCTCTACTATTGTTCATGTAACTCTCCACAGAGTAGCAACCCAACTGTGGTCATTCATGATTTTTTTTAAAATAAATAGTTGCCATTGTTGGGTTGCTACCATATGTACTGATTTTGTTCTCAAACCCTCACAGCTGTTTTTGGTTGCTGAATGCCACTGGTGTGGAGTCTCCTTCTTCTATTCCGACCTTTGAACTCATCCTGGCATCTTGCTATTTGCCTTCACTATAATATTATGAGGGGGAAAAAAAGTGAAAATGGTGTAGCTCCAAGTGTGAAACAGATAATAATATAAATAATGTTTCGGGTCTTCCCTTCATCAGCCAACAAGAACATAAAACATAACGTACAGATAGAAAATCATCATGCTGTGGTAATCAAGGCGATGTTGAGGCTACGACAACCACTGGGTCAAGCCTTCATTACTTCGTTCGCTATATGAATGAGATTGCGTTGATGTCCTCTGCCAACAAAAAGCCAACTACACAAGGTGTAATGAATACAGTAGTCTCTGCCAGAATGCAGAGTCAAATAAATTGTATCATGGATTTTGGCATCTCGTAATTTGACGGAAGCTACTGTTCTTGAAAAGTCACATGGAAAAAAGATCAGGGTCTAAGGGTTTTTTTTTTTGGGGGGGGGGGGGGGTTAAGTTGTTGGCTTTGGATTATTTGTCCAGTTTTATCAGAGCAAATATCCAATTGTATAACAATACAGAGTTATGGATTCAATGTATAGTACATTTTCACATACTTTGAAGGGGTTAGGGTTAGGGTCATGAAGTGGAAAGATTGGAACTTTTTGGTTGTTATTATTATATTATACAAAGTAATCAGATGTGCCCCTGAACATTTTTACCATTGTTGCCTTCACTTGTTTTCTCACCATGCATCATGTTCCATCTTTTTCTATCGCCATGCATTTGTACCAAGCTTTTTTACCATGCATTTGTACCATGCATTTGTACCCCGCATTTGTACCAAGCATTTGTACCAAGCATTTTTCTCACATGATGTATTGAGCAATTAACAATTTTATATTTATTGCTTTCTTTGACTCATGCTTTCCCAACGTAACCAATGTACACGTTATTTATGTTCATCGTATCTGATATTCTTCCGGGAACAAATCATTTATAAATTACCAGTCATTGTTTTATTACTGATTCTAGACTGGCAAAAATAATTTGCCGGGAACTATGTGCTAATGGCAATTTAACACATGTTTCCTAGAAATGAAGCAGATTAAAATTCCATGAATTGGTTCATTGCAATGGGGAACCATCCTGTGTAGAGTCAGGGTTCCTGTGTTATGTCCTTGGGTAGGGCACCTTACACACATTTCCTCACTCGACCAAAGTGTGAATGAGTGTCTGGCGAAGAGTCTGCGATATTGTCAGACCATTAGAAGCGATACGCCCAGCAGGTGGCCCCTACTGTGTGCTCCCCTGGGAGTTGATTAGAAACATTGTCATGTCACTGTTCAGATAGGGGGGATTTAGACTGGGATTAATGACAATGTTAGTGGTGGCCGTGACCTTCCTCTGGGATGCTGTGGTAGAGAGGTTAAGACATTGCACTAACCACGTCGATGATGAGGGTTTCGAGTTTGGCTTTCGGCATTGTGTTTTTTCCTTGTGCAAGAAATTTAACTCCTATTGTCTCCATTGTGGTGCTGCACTGTAGCTGGGGCTTGGGTTATTTCGGGTTTTTTATAAATATACTTTAAAGACAATTTGCCCCTATGGACAACACAGAGGCAATTTTATCATTTTTAGTTTTAATTTATCATTTTTGTTCTGAGAATTTAATCAGTCTATGGTGGATAAGTCGATTTCATCGGGTTACGTGGGAATCCTAAGAGCCAAGATGTGATTTTTTGTCTTATAGATTGTAAAAAATGTCCGTGGGAAATTGCGGCAATGCTTGTGTTATGTTTTGCTTTCTATGTCATTGAACATTATATCAGACCAATGCAAGATATGAAAAATATAATATGATATCATAAAGAGTTTGTTGTGTATCTGCTATGTAATAATAACGCAAGGCTTGTCTGTTATAACACCACTGGCTGGTTTTAAGTATTTGTCACCTTACTACATCCACGTCTATTAATTATACTTCTTGATTAATCATACTTTTGAACAAAAATGTGAATGATTACTACCTTTGTGTTCATTCCAGCTATACCCACTACAACCACCACCACCACCACAACAACAACACCAGAAACCAGTGAGCCCGTCCGTCCTACAACCACAACGACCACTACCACCACCACCAGTGAACCAGAGACAGCCAAGCCCTACCCAACAGAGAATGGGGGGAACTCGGAGGACGTTGAGGTTGACCCCACCAACGAGGGACACAGGGGAGGGAGGAGGTTCTGTGAGGACAGGGAAGTCAGAGGAGTTGTCTGGAGGAAGACACGTTATGGAATGATTGTAGAGAGGGAATGCCCTAAGCCTTTGACAGGTAAGATAATGGGATATGAAGATAAGATAAGATATTAATACATGATGAATGATGTTATTGTCCAAAAATGGCATACACAGGGAGGGAGGGACAGAGAGAGAGGGACAGAGAGAGAGGGGGGGGAGAGAGAGGGAGGGAGGGGGATAAGAGAGAGGGGGGAAGGGGTAATAGAGAGAGGGTGGGAGAGGGAATGAGAGAGAGAGAAAGAGCCAAAAGAGAAAGATAGAGAGTGAGAGAGGGGGGGGGGGGGGGTAGAGAGTTGAAGGGAGAGAGAAAGAGATGGGGGAGAGGCAGGGAGGTGAAGAGAGTCGAGTGAGTTAGTGTTTTATTACCGTGCCCTCCACAGAGGGTATAGAAGGAACTATGTATGTAAACCACTTATGTTTATTTTACCTCACAGGTTGGTCTACGTGGGTGTGTCTACACTATGGCTGGGACAAAAACGGTCCCGATTACAGTCAGTGTACATCTAGATGGTTACAGCCCTTGGATCAACAAATACAGGATGTGGTAGGTTATTTCTTTTTTATTCAATTACTGAGAGAAGCTGAAACATTTTGACATTTTTAAATGTGAGGTAAAAATGTAGCTTTGTAGATTGTGAATATCCACTATGTCTTGATTTTGTGTACTTCAGAAAGGTCTGGCAAACCAATTCTGTTTAAATGCAATCATGTACGCTATCGTCAATCCTTTCTACCGACTGCTGTAAAATTATTATAATCCTCCAAGTATTTTGTATTTTGCATGTTGTAAATTGTGTATGTCAATCACTGCTTTGTACCACAATAATGTGCCTGAAATTGAAATGGACAAATAAAAATCATCTTATCTTATCTTATCTTATCTTATCTGATCTTATCTTATATTATCTTATATTATATTATGTGTGTGATACTCTCTCTGTTTCTGATTGAATCTTAATCTATTGATTTTGTTTTAACAGCTTGAAGGTAAAGAAGACGCAGATAAAGCTGTTGTTTCATTGAGTGAAATGGTGGATGCAGAGGAAATGAGTGCCGGGGATTTGAGTCGGACAGCCACCAAACTTTTGCCCAAACTGAGTCACGGTATGATGCGGGACAAACCACGAGAAAACAGACTGCAGAGGAAGCGTCGGTTAAAGAAATTCAAAAAGGTAAGACATATTTGTTTGTGAATTGTATATACTGAACCATCTGACGAATGGAACCAGCTGTAGCACAATAGAGTGACTGCTTCATCGGTTCAGTGCTTCAAGTCGCATCTCCAGTAAATACAGAATCCTCCATTCAAAATATGCACTCCGACATTCATCAAATTCAGGCATCCACCCATCAATGATATGCCAGAATTGGATTAAGTAATCATACAGATAAAGATACAGCTACTTACACATTTTGTACCTATAGTACATCTTCAACTAAGATTTTGATGAGTGCATGCAAATATTTTTTATTTGCTAACTTAAGTTTAACATATCAATGGCAAATTTACTTTCTTTCTTTCTTTATCAATTAATAACCCATGGTACTTTTCAATGTTTGACAAATTCTCATAAAGGTCAGATATTTGTAGGGGTATTATGTTAATGTAGTAAGGAAGCTCTGTGTTGGTTTTTAAAGATTAAATATGTTAATGCTGTAAATAGATAGGTGTGTAGATACGTACCTATTACAAAACATGCTTTGCCTTTCCTTGTGGTTTTCCTGTCTATATTTATCAGCCAGTCAAACATGATTCTATATCTCAATCTCAATATCAGAGATTTGTCATTTTGTGATTATTATGGTCCTTACTTGCCCGTTACTATTTAGAAAATCTACAGTGCAGGGTAAACGAGGGCTTCATGTCATTTTATTATCTTAATTGAGGTGAAAGGCAATATTCTATGATTTATTGTAAATTGTAAAAACTTTGTTTCTCTCTCTCTCTCTCTCTCTCTCTCTCTCTCTCTCTCTCTCTCTCTCTCTCTCTCTCTCTCTCTCTCTCT
>JARFNW010135166.1:0-10950 GCA_031763155.1 Dirona albolineata | reverse complement strand
TCTCTCTCTCTCTCTCTCTCTCTCTCTCTCTCTCTCTCTCTCTCTCTCTCTCTCTCTCTCTCTCCCTTCCTCTCTTCTTCCCCCTATTTCTCCCTGCAAGCAGTGATAGCTATGTTTAAATCACGCGGACACACAACTAAGTGTGATCCGGTTACTTAACACGTTATGACGCTGGCTATAATTTGATGTAGGCAGGCATTACCAATTACCATATTTATAATGCTGGCAACTGGTCCATTCTAACCCTGATCTTTGATGGAGGAGGTATGTACTGTGGGCAAACATCATTGTATTATTTTTCCTATAGACCGCATGGAATATCGCAAATTCCTCCAGGGTGACAAAATGTGGTTCCTTTATTTATTTATTTTGCTTACGGGCTTATATTTTAAACGACATTTTGAAAGTGAAAGTCATAGACCATCAAAATGACGAATTCCTTTGATCTTTCGACGTCTGTAGTCAGGAGAATGAATGGTTACACTAATGGTGTGACTCGTCAAGTGTGTTAACATTCTATGATTTCCTGTGTCACTTTGAACCGAGTGTGTCCCCATGACTACTCACATTAATCTCCTGAAAAGTGACATCCTGATCATTATCACAACAAACTAGCTGTTCCAAGTAAGGGCTTGCATGGTATATATTGTTACTATAAAACGTAATAATATCGACTCATACCGGACGCTTTTTTTATATACCGTAAAGAAGAAAATCCCTAAGTGCGATATTGCAACATGGGCAACAATTTCTACTTAAATGTCCATGCCAATTATCGTTAAAAGCCATCCATCAGATGGTTGTGAAGATATAGACATAAAGGCATGCACACTCTTGTGGACTGTTTTCTTTCATTCAAACAAGACTTTTTCCTCAACTATTTGTGTGTATGTGTTTCTAACCCATTAACTGTGACAGATACAGTGAACACAATACATGGTTTGAATTGCAATGGGAAACCCTTACCAAATCAGTTAATTTTCTAAGGCTGATATTTCCTCAACTGTATTATTGAAGGGCAGTTTTCAACAATCCATGTCTTACTACCCTTATTTTATTTTGAAGTGATTGATGTGGTGTTACAATTTTTATTCTTGAATCATTCATTTCCTGTATCTAGCTCTCTCACCTTTCTCTTTTGTTTATAAAGCACATAAATAATTGTGTGGCATGCAGTCCACTTTGATAAAGGTCCTAAACAGTGTTTTTATTGAGGAAGAAAACTGGGTACATCTTGTTCAATTCCTATCCGGCAGTGGTAAATGTATTGTATATGAATAATTTTTTCCTTGCAGGCACCCACGTCTCCCAAGAATCTGAACCCCGCTGCCCCAGTGTTTCGCCAGCAGGACAAGGGGCGCACCTCCTTTCCTTCAGACTTGGTCTCTTCTGACAAGGATTTCAGTTTGGCTGTTGAACCTGGCTCTTTAGGTGGGTATTTTTGTGTTTGTGGGTGCATAGTTCTTGTAAATAAAACCAGTAATAATAGTTATAATGACCTGCTGAAGCGATGTTGTCATGAGTGAATATATAGAGAATGTCAATTAGCTTCAACGATTGACAGCTCAAAACAGCAATGCTTTAACCAAAGGCCTTTAACAAGGAACATTCACAAGTAAAACTAGATAGTTTTTGCAGATGAGTTAAAAATATTGATATTTTTGGTCTTCCCTAGCCATAAAAACTTCACTGGCAGGTTGGTCTGCAACACTGCATCAAGGAGGTTTTTCGGTTACGTTGTCACAAGTTTGGGGAGTGAATTGCTTTCTCCCCTTTTTTGAGGGGGGGGGGGGGGTGTTCTTTCCCAAACATATCACAATATGGCTATAATATAACTCACAACACTTTGATGAGAAAATAATCATACATCGAATTATAATATATATTTGTCTCATTATTTTGTTAGTGGTTAAAAGTTGAACCTCAGATTGAATTACGATAATTTCATTCCTGACCCTTCTAAACAGGTACATCTCTGACCAATGGAGATGTCCACCACATTGTGGTCAGTGGCTATCAAGGCGGAGCCCTGCCTATGGGTGGTGGTGCCCAGAGTCCCGCTGCTATGAGCATGGCCACGCCCCACCAGAGCCAGGTTGCCCCGGGTAACCCACAGACATCTGTCATGGGCGTGGGGCAACAACAGACAGGAATACAGTCCTTTCCCATCGCCGTGTCTCCAGACTTGATGGTTGGCAGTGGACATGGTCAGGGTCAGGATACGTCGACTGGCGCAGTCCCGGCGTCAACTGGGCTTTACTCTATTGGTGGTGAGTCTTTTGCAGTTTGTTTTGTTTTCGTCTTGATAGTGTGTTTTGTTTATTTTCTTTCTTTTTGCTTTTTAATCAAGTCAAGGTGAGTTAGGTCAGGTTTATGTGCCTATACTTCTACATATCCACACAGATCATTTAAATTTTTGTTAAATCGGGCAATTGAGATCAGCTAAACATCTTTTACACATGGGTAGAGGCTACTCCTGTTTATAGTGAAGCTTGCAAAGAAATGTGAACTGATTTTATAATCTTTAATCATCTTGATTTTCTAGGCGGTGCTGGGGTTGAATCAGTGGATAGCCAGACCCCATCCCAGGCTGATAGTGGAGGCGAAGATGGTGACACTGTTGCCGATTCAGCTTCATCCATCGGGGGTGCCAGTGACGCCACTGAGTTGACGGGAGAAGGTAACATTTGTTCTTATTTGTCTTGCGGTTTAGTCTTTCTTGAATGTTCACTAGCATTCATTTGCTTCACTTGGCCAGATGTTGAATCACATGAAGAATTCATTGTTTTGATAAAGACAGTTTTGAAATTTGTTAAAATTTGGACTATCTTTCTCTTGTTGATTTGTATCCAAATGTTTTAGATTATACATATTTTACTCTGCAACTTATCCATAAACAGTCATAATATTGTATTTTTTTGCTTTCATAATCTTAACTTCAACACAATTTAGACTATTAATTTATTTAGTTATTTTTAAAAGATTTACTTTCTGACATTAAGGCATAGTCGTCCCTTGCTTGTATGTGAATGTCAAGTTAGATCCTTCTAATGAATTGTGTGCCTCATTTTTATCCCCAGAACTCACCTACTCTGATGAGGTTGTTGCCCCCATCAAGAAACAGCTGGAGTATTACTTCTCTTCGTAAGTTGTAGTTTATGTCCAAGCTTTTCTTATTTTTGTTTTGTTAATTGACTTTCAAATAGTGTGATTGTGAAAGACCAGTGTCCTATCCAGAGAGAGATGAATTGTCTGCCTGACGCTACCAAATCTTTTACCAGCATTTAATAGTGTCTGATTTTTTATTCACTGTGTTTATACAATATCTTCGATTACCATAATTGTATTACTCTTGTCTTATTGTTGTGCCTTTTTTATGTTTATATGTGTTTCAGAGAGAATTTGCCCAATGACAAGTACATCAACACCCACATGGACCTTAACAAGTTTGTGCCGTTGAGCCTCTTCATCACTTTCCCACGGATGAAACCAATCTGCAGCAGCATTGATCAGATGGTTCAAGCTGTTCAGAGTAAGATACTTTTCATCTTGTTGCAGCTATATTATTAACATGCATTAGAAGATGGTATGGGGTTTATTTTATTTTATGGTTTTAAGGCTATTGATAATTATGGGGATTGTCCATGATTTCAAGCTTGTCTCATGGAATCATGGATACTACAAAATGTTTTTAATGATTTCAAATCAATGGTTTCTATTTAATCCAGTGTCAAGTCTCTTAGAGTTAAACGACAACAAGACAAAAGTCAGGATCTCCCAGACGAGGAAGACTCTCACCCTTAGAAACTTACCTCCAAAGGCTACAGAGAATGTAAGTTGTGTTTTGTATATATGTACCCCTCAGTTCTGACACACGTTATGGGTGTGACAAGGCATTTAAAGTACATTAAATTGTTAAAAGACTCACTGATTGCATGTTTACTACATGTCTACTAGTCAGTCTGTTCCATGATTCTTGGACAGACATTTCTATGATTCTCCTATCATTAATTACAAATTCAATTATAATTGTATATTTCTTTGTATTAAAAAAAAAAGAGGATATTATAATGTCAATAATAATAATCAATGACATATTTTTAGGATATACGTCGTGTACTGGAGGACAATGACTGCCCCAAGCCCATGCATGTTGAGATTATCACATTGCTTCAAGCCCGAGTCTCCAATTGGTATGTCAGCTTTGCATCCGAGCCGGAATGTCTGGATGCGTTTTTCAAGCTCCACAACACTAAGGTCATGGTAGATGGATATTCCATTGGGGTAAGTGAAGTGGCATTAATTTAACTTTAAAAAGGAAACCTGTATTTACTGGATTGAATTATGTGTTTTCGTGAGTTTTATTTGATTCTCTATCTCTCTCTCTCTCTCTCTCTATCTCTCTATCTCTCTATCTCTCTATCTCTCTCTATCTCTCTCTATCTCTCTCTCTCTCTCTCTCTCTCTCTCTCTCTCTCCCCCTTCATCTCACTCTCTCTCTCTCTCTCTCTCCTCTCTCTCTCATCTTCTCTCTCTCTCTCTGTCTCTCTCTCCATAGCTCTCCGTCTCCTCCCTTTTCTCTCTCTGAGTGAATGTAAAAAGGGAAGAGAATGTAAGATGCCTTTTTTGCTTCGAAGAAACAATTACTATATTGATTACTTTGCTATTCTCAGTGTTGCATCAAGTCATCGGGAACCCTGGCTGCCACTGGATCTTTTCCTTCACCTGAAGAGAACCAGCAGCGTCGCACTGCACAACAGACGCAGCAACCTCAGACGCCAGTTGCGTCAGTGACTAGCAATTTGAGCCAGCAACCGGCACCAGCAGCAGCACCTGTGCCTGCCACTGCTCCCACCCAACAGCCTGCAGCGTTGATGCAGCACTTTAACCCTATGGCCATGCATCCGGCTTTGCTGGCATCCCCTGGACAAGGATTGTTCTACAATCAAGTGAGTGGATGCACCATAACATGTGGAATGTTTGTTTGTTTGTTATCTGTTCCGTTTAGTACTATGATCAAGTGTAGTTACCAGCTCTGGATGAGGGCAGAGTACAAGGGAAAAGGTATAAATGTGCAGACTCAGATAAAAATATATCAGCACACTGTGCCAATTGCCTTTTTTTGTTCAAGAAATTCAGTTTAATATTACTCGTATTTGGACCAGACAACACACATATTGTTTTTGTTTTTAGATATTGCATGGTAGTAAGAATGAATATGACAAGTCAGCGTTTCAGAAGAGTACATTCATTAAGCAGCTATAAATTACCAATTTTGAGCAAAGAAGCACTGTTAGATTTTGTCCTTTACTCATTGTACTCAATTTCTTTGGAACACATTTCTAATACAATTTGTTTATTTATTTGCTGTCCAGAACACCCAGTACTTGAATATGCCATACATGACAGGGATGATTGCACAAACGTGGCAGGGAGCAACCATGGAGCCAGGCCTAGTGAGTATCGAGGCCATTTGTTTGGCCTACCGGCAAAGGAGGGCTCTCACGCAACAGGTAGATGGTGCTGGCATGCTCCATGAAAGAAAAAGACAGCAACTGCGTGATATGCTGAAAACAAGACAAAATTAAACAAATTAATAAAACCCTTTGAAAAGCACTTCTGCTTTCCTGTGTGCCACCACCAGATTAAAAGATCCCTTTTTATCCAGAAAGTAAAAAAAAAAATGCATGGCCTGTTCATTTCGCAAGACATTTTTTTGTTGGTATTTATATAATTTTCTTTTCCAAAAATAATGGCATGGTGTTTAACCCGATTCCCTTCGCTTCACAATCATAATTTTGCTTCCATGCCAACCTAGATTTCGTGTTTTCTTTTTCTAAATACCCAGAATGAATATAAAGTCGCTTTTTCCCAACAAGGCCACAATTCGTAGTCAAAACAGTTTGCGCATTACACTTGAGAAACCTGAGAGCCCTGCCCCTGCCTATCCTGGTTGTTTTTTAACTATTGTTTCAGTAATCTTGGATAATAATGCATTATTTTAATCTTTACAATGTTTTATAATGTTTAATCTTTTGAAAAGCAATGTCTCTTTGTGTGTACAATTTTATATGCTGAGTGGAATTGTTGGTTTAAATTTCTGAGGTGCGTCAATAAAGTAAGGACTGTTTGCAACAAGTTTCAATTGACACTGTTTAATGAGGGAAAAATATAAAACGTTTTTAGGAAGAGCTTCATGAGATCTGTATGAACTCAGATAGTGAGGACAGTGGCAAGGTAGACAAGACATATCTTCTCTGTCCCAAAACTTCCAGGCATCCGTTGCATTAGATGGTAACCATTTTCGGCCTCTGAAAATTATGCTCTATAGACGCCCAAGATGCTAACAGAAGAGTACAAATACTAACGACAAGCAAGTGCGTAATCATTCCTTATATGCTATCATATTGAAAGGGATAAGCTTTTATGACTGAATGGGTGTCTTATGTCACGCAATTCAAAACAAGTTAAGAATGCTTCGTATGGTAATTCTTTTGCTTCATTGACATTGTCATGCTTTATAAGTATATGGCTGTTCGGATGTAGACCCTCATTGCTTCTTTGAATGGGAACTATTTGACCAACTACCGTACTACCCTGACTAGCACCTGTTCTTGTACCTGAAATAGCTTTTGGACCGCCATCACTTTTTGCATTTTTTATTAAGAGGGCATACAAAAGCCGGTGCTACTTAACAAGAGCCTCAACTCTGGAAAAATACTCAAAAGTATGTAGCTTTCACGACTGGCATATATTAAAAAAGTGTATTTTTCCCCAAGTGCGCATAATGGTCTTTACTTTCTGGATGTGCCTTGCTTTGTTGTGTGTGGACAGGGAAGATTTTGTCCTTTTAAAATATTTTTTCAGTGTGTTTGTAGATTTTTTGTGATGTGTTGGTGTGAATTCTGAATAGCATGAATTTGCTTTGATAGCTTTCCCTATTGTTACATAGAAAAATTGTTCACAGCATAATTGTACATTGCTGTTACATTGGTTGTTCCCAATGTCACTTAATATCTTGTCATGTAATTATTATTTATCACACATGCATTAATTGCTTTAGGTGTGCATGAGAAGTATTTGTGTTAGAATTTTTCTTAAAATCTTTATAATATATACCCAAAAACCCCAAATATTTGGGACGGCTGAAATGATTTGGTATGAAAGCTCACCATTTGGTATTGTAAAAAATCAAGTAGCTTGTGTTTCTTGGTGATTTGATTTTTTAATGTGTGTTACGTGTGTTAAGTAGATGGCTTGTGTTTGAAAGACTCATTATTAAGACTTCTCTATCCATGCAGATGCTGCAAAGTGGTAGTCTTCAGCCACAGCACATTAGGGCACAGGTGCCTCGGCCACACATGATGCAAAATGCAGCGCAACCACGCTTTTCGAGGTATGAGTTAATTTTTTATATGAAGTAGTATTTTAGCTGTCTGGTGAATAAGTACTATTGTGCAGACTTGCTCTAAATCTAAACCTGGGTACATTTTGCTGGGTTTGCATTAATGCCTTCTGCCTTGTACACTGTCCTCGGCCAGACACAGAGCTGGTCCCTACACTGTTTAATTACAGTACTATAGGGAACAGATAAGTTTTTAAAATCTTTATATGTGGCAGCTTTATTCTTTATCTTTCTATCAGTATTGTTAAGTCTATTGAATCTCATCACTACCCAGACCCCGTGTGAAACCTACATTCTGGCCTCAATATCACATTTGGATTTTGAAATGTTATGTTTTTACAGCAATGCTGGCTACTTCCAATCAAATTCAAGTAAACAATGGTGGCTTGTGGACATTTCCAATATTCTATTCACACCTGGGTGTTGCAGATTGTTAACATGAATGGAATAGTCATGCTTATGTAAAACAGGGTCTACAGTGTTCAAGAGCAATCTATTTTGATGCAAGAGGGTATGACGTCAGATCTAAGATCGGATGTCACTGATTGCTTTGACTTAGACATTGTTGCTATTGCTTATATACTCAACGCATTACTTCACCACAATTATTACTATTAAAGTATTTTGCCCTCAACACAATTGAAAAACTCATCTTGTTTCAAGTAAATGATAAAATTTTAGTGCAAGCAATCAAAAAATAACTTTGTTTATACTGCACTGGCACCCACTCCAAATCATAAAGTAACAATCAACTGGCCAACACCTTACGCAGTCAATTATGAATCTGTACATATATGGGGATGCAGACTGAAAAACCATCTTGGTCCATTCTTTACTTCTCCTCATTTCATGTTCACATTCATGCCGTTAATTTAAAGAATTTCACGTTTGAAACTGTTAATAGATATGTGATTTCTTTTGTCCACAGACTACAGCGACCCAACAACCGTCAGAACAGCATGGATAAAGGCAACATGATGGATCGCACTCATGACCGTTCTTCCCAGGTATCCGTTTCATCCAGTTCTCGAAACACACCCAGGGGCATTGATAATAGCAACCCAACTGCCAGCATTTTGTCCAGCATTCCTCGCCGTCCCAACATCCGCGATGATGTCACAGTGACCGTTGGGGGTCACCAGACCTCGGGTCACCAGCAACAGCACCAGCTGGTGTCAGCAGTCATTTCTCAACCCCACACTGTGACGGTGGGACCCGCTGCCCCAACTACCCACGTTAACTCTGTATTGGACAATACTGCTGCCTCTGTGCCTCCCACCCCGGTGTCTGTGCCTGTACACAATCAGTTGATGCAACAACAGCAACAACATCAACAACATCAGCAGCAGCAGCAGCATCAACAACCGCAGGCTCATCATCCCCTTCATCCGCAACCGTTGATGCCAAGTTTAAGTGGGAATAGTCCTCAGGCTTCTAACCAACCTGTCATCACTCAACATCAACAACAGCACCATCCCTCCCATCACCAGTCTCATCCCCACCACCACCACCAACCCCCACCCCCTATCCATCATCAGCAACAGCATCACCATCAGGGTCAAAGTCAACACCATCCCCACCACCATAGCCAACAACAAAACAGTAGTCAGCCGCCACAACATATTCCATCTCAACATCAACCTCCCCCTCCCGCCCCACAGCCTCATCATCACCATCATCATCACCATCAGCACCAGCAGCCTCCGATGCATGCGTCATCCCATCAACAGCATCATCCAGCGCCGGCTGGTCACCACCACCATCAACATCACCATCCCCATCATCCACCACACCACCATGCTGCACATCAACACCATGGCATGATGACATCCCATCATCAACCTCCACAGCAGCATCATCCCCACCACCATCACCAGATGCTGCCACCGTCATCCCACAGTCAGCAACACCACCATCAACAGGGGCCACCAAATTTTGGTGGAAGGCCCGACCCTGGAAATAGGTAGGTTGCACAATAAAACAAGGTTAGATCTAACTGCATGGTTTACGGAAAGTGCACCGTCAATTTGCGAAATAATTATTTCTATATATACCCATCTAAGTGCAAGTTTGCTGAGAGCGGCTTTAATTCAACAAGTGGCCAAAATTTATCAGTAATTTTTAAAAGAAATCCATCAGACAGGCAGCATTATCTCCTCTGTAAATTTAATGTCTCAACACTAGACGAAGTAAGGATTAATGGTTTACCTGTCATTGTTCTAGGCTTTGGTCAGAAATTGTTTGCACAATGCAAACATGTTTGATAAGAAAAATTTTCATCATAATAAATGTCATGCATCCACATGCCCCCTGGCTACATTTTAAAATTTGCTAAAGTGCACAGTTTACCTAAGTGCATGGTTTTACATTTGGCCGACAAAAGTGCACTAAGGGATAGTCTACTGAATTGTATTTACTTAATTTCTTTTCATTTTTTAAAATGATTTGTCAATGTGAATGCTTTGGCATTGGGATATTAGCTATGGCGTAAGGGTTTTTCATTGTTGTTTTTTTCAGGCTGTAACTTACATAATCACTTTTTTCTCTCTCCTTTTTCTTATCAGGAGGAACAAAAAGCGGCGAGATGAGACTAATGTTCGGAACCCGGTAAGTTGTTTATACATCTTTTATTGTTGGCATCTCATGTGAAAAGATAGAACACACCGCATCATTTTCCACTCCACCCATTTTCTCTTCCACCCATTTTCTCTTCCACCCATTTTCTCTCTTTATTCTTGCTGTCATTGTGATCATTAATGATTTGTTACATTCAAGTGATGGATTAACTGTTGTGTCCGATTTCTAATATTATTATATGGGGATAACTTATATATAATATAATGTATTATATAGTATTATATGTGATAAGTAAGCAAGGATACTGTCATAATTAAAATCCTGATACACATTACTGTTTCTTATTCATAAATGGATTGTTGTTAATTTGTTTCTT
The DNA here is from genome assembly GCA_031763155.1 of Dirona albolineata. Taxonomy (NCBI): domain Eukaryota; kingdom Metazoa; phylum Mollusca; class Gastropoda; order Nudibranchia; family Dironidae; genus Dirona; species Dirona albolineata. Next base: position 592 of record JARFNW010135166.1, on the reverse strand, counting down.
CTCTAGAGAGGAGAGCGCCCGCCTGCCAACCGCAGTACTTTTAGCTCCCAAGTCCCTCCCATCCCAGATAATTTTACCATGGAGGCCAATTCCTTCCCTCCCCTTCCAGGAGCGTCGGTGAGTGGGTTGACATTGATTACTTCTATCCATTTCACTTATTGAAATAATGATTGGCATATACAGCTCATATCCATGATTATCACCACTTCACTGATTTAGGATCTAGCTTTCATTTATAATAGTTTTTATTTGTTGTGCTTTTTGTAAATTTTGATCTTTGCTTAAGATTAGCACTGTCTACATCACCTGGGATACGGATTATAAACCCATTCTTATCTTTATACTCAGACCACCACCACCACCCCTGATACTCAAGACACGGACATATTCTTTGTTATCTCCCACTTTTCATCGTTCCTTTTCCCCCTCTTCATCCTCTCATGAACCTCCATTTTCTCCTCCCCTTCTCCCTTTTCTTCTTGTTCTTGTTCTTCTTCTTCTTCTTCTTCTGCTTCTTCTTCTTCTTGTTCTTGTTCTTGTTCTTGTTCTTCTTCTTCTTCTTCTTCTTCTTCTTCTTCTTCTTCTTCTTCTT
>JARFNW010135155.1:0-10950 GCA_031763155.1 Dirona albolineata | reverse complement strand
CACTAACACGTCACTGCTCACTCCCACTTGACTAACCACAGCGTTGTCATTGGTCGACTCGCAACTCTCACTCATCAGAGGCCTTGCTTACCTATTATTAATTATTGGACGAGTCCAAGTGTCACAGTCAATCCTCGTTTTCCCCTAATTCTCCTGCACCAATTGGCACAAACCAATCAGCGCTGTCTATCATTATCATTGCCGTCTGGTTAGCGTGTCTACGACGTCAACTTCTGTCTCAAAATTCAACTTCCGACTCAATCATTTCTTTCACCGCTTTTACTTCGATCGAGCTTTTCATTATCATTCTCCTCATTCATTCAGTCCCTACACACGTGGTAGGCCAACATTATTTTTGTCCTTCCTTCTTGCCCTCGCCACATCGCACCATGAATTCTTCAAAAAGAAAAAGATTGACGATTGAAACGAAAGTCTCCATCATTGAAGTGGAGAAAAAGCAGTTAAAGAATGCCGAGATATGTCGTCGGTTTGACATCCCGTCTAGTACTCTGTACACGATCTTAAAGGATAAAGACAAGATCCTTTCTGCTCACTCAAATGGCGAGTTTACTCATGAGCGGATGAAAATAAGACGTCCTGATTTCGCCACCGTTGATCAAGGCCTTATTCGTTGGTTTAACCAGGCAAGAGCCAGCAACATCCCAGTGTCTGGGCCAATCCTAATGGAAAAGGGCGACGAGGTAGCAAAAGGCCTAGGACTCGACAGCTTTGCAATGAACAAAAGTTGGATCGACAGATTCAAGTCACGACATGGCATCGTCATGAAAACAGTTTGTGGCGAGTCTTCCTCTGTGAACAAGGACATCACGGAAGAATGGAAATCAAAACAGCTGAAAACAATTCTAAAGAACTACCGCCCATGCGACATATTCAACGCAGATGAGACAGGCCTTTACTACAAGTGTCTCCCATCTCAGACTTTGGCCACCAAAGGAAAGGCATGCAGTGGTGGGAAAATACCCAAAGACCGTATCACTTTGTTGATCGCGGCAAATATGGACGGGAGTGAGAAATTGCCTCTGCTTACCATCGGCAAGTTTGCAAATCCCAGGTGGGTTAATGATAATGATAATGATTGGTTGCTATTATTTTTTAAAGAGGTTACATCATATTACATTAAGTGTAGTGCTTGTGAGCGTGGTGATGGTTCCTAAAGTAACTAAGTATGTAAACGATCAACAAATAACTAATCAAATATTATTATTATGTTCAGTACGGTACTTTCTTATACGTATTTCAATTTCAGGTGCTTGAAAAATGTAAGGTCGCTGCCGACGACCTACAAAGCAAACAGTAAGGCATGGATGACATCGTCTATTTTTGAGGAGTGGTTGAGGAAATTGGACAGAAAGTTTCTTCTCCAGGGTCGCAGTATTGTACTACGGTTGGATAATTGTGCTGCTCACCCTCATCTGACAGACCTGAAAGCAATCGATTTGATGTTTCTGCCCCCAACACTACGAGTATACTCCAGCCGTGTGACCAGGGAATTATCCAGAGCTTCAAAGTTCTCTACCGAAAGCGTGTCTTGCGTGCTTTGATTGCTTCAATTAGCGCCCATGGGGACCACACCAGCCATTTGAAGCTTACCATTCTCGATGCGATTACAATCGCCGCCAGTGCTTGGGGTGAGTTGAGAGGAGAGGTAATTGCCAACTGTTTTAGGCATGCTGGCTTTGTGGTTACTACTACAAATGACGAGGATGTTTCATGTGTCAACAATGATGTAGAATATATCTCTCAAGTTACAACTACTGCTAGTAGTAGTTGTACTAGTGCCACGAATGAAGTGCAAACTTTGTTTGAGAAGTTGGATGGACAGTATGGCACTGTGGACCAGTATATCAATGTCGATGCTGGGGTGGATACAAGAGAGGAGACATCGTCAATTGAAGATATCGTCAAATCAATTGAGAAGCCATGGGAACGTGAAGTTGAAGATGAGGATGAGGAAACCCCCATAGCCACAGTGTCCTGTGCAACTGCACTTGAATGTGTCAAGACATTGCGTTATTTTATGATGCAGCAGGCCAATGGAAATGTTATTGATAAAGATATAGACTCTGTTGAATGTTTTGTATATAACTCTGCTATATTGAAAAGAAAACAAACAACAATAACTTCTTTTTTCAAATCAAACCAAGCCCCATCCAGTCCATAAGTATATTTGTTTCTTTTTCTATTTTACTGTTTCAGTTTCAATTACATTTACAATCATAAGTGCATTGTTCTTTTCCTATTATTACTGTTTCAATTACAATTATCATGTAAAAGCTCCACTTTTCATATTTTCCAAATGTTAGAAAACGCAAATAAAATTGATTAAAAAAACCCACAAAAAAAAAAAATGAAACAAAAACAATTTAAACAATAAAAATCCTTTCGCCGAAAGCCGTATTTCGACGTCCTCGCAAAGCAAGGGAAATAACCAATATTAATAGTAACCCTAAACTAAGTCATTGTATACATATTGATTGTTTCCCTTGGAGCTCGGGAATAACGAGAGCTCGGGTATAACGAGTATTTTTGCTTGGAACTGAGGCTCTCGTTATAACTGTAATTATAATATTGTTGTTTATCAAGTCCCCTTCATACCGCAATAAGCTGTGTAGGGGCCAGCCATATGTCAAGCTCTGAATGGTGCACATGACAAATGGAAGTAACAACAAATGTCAATGAGGACTTACAACACTCATTACCTAATACATGGCTAGAAAGACTCTACATCAGGAATTAAAGACGAGCATGTGATGAGCCCACTGTGTCCAAATATTTTTACCAGTATATTTGGACAACAATGTACCATGAGGTCTGTACATTTTACCAGTAAACACTTTACTGTTACTGGTACCCTAGCGGTTACTATTCAGTACAGTTATAGGACAACTGAGCGCTCCCACCTGGGCAAAATAATAACAACAATAATAACAACAACAACAACAACAACAACAACAACAACAACAACAACACACCAACAACAACAACAACAACAACAACAACAACAACAACAACAACAACAACAACAACAACAATAATGATGATGATGAAGATAAGATAAGTTAAGACAAAACTTTATTTCATCACTGTGGGGAAATTCTTTGTACAGACGTAAATAACACAATGTGTCATTAAAGTAAGAATAAATGATACAAAATTATAAAATTACAACATACGAGCACGTGTAAAGGGGTGACCGCGTAGAAGGTGGTATAAATAAATAGTAGAATTTATGTAGAAAAGGAAAATATGGTAAATAAAGTAATAACATCGCAGACATATTAAGTCACAGAGCCTTTCCACTGATATAAATAACATCAGCATGTATATTTGGGGTAAAGCATTAGAAATTGTTATAAATCTAGGTTTAAAAACAAGGTATGTTAATAAATGAATAAGAATGTTTATGTAGGTTATATTTGTGTTGAATTGTAAAGACGTATACTAAATGGTAAAAACGATCTATGGTGTCTCTGAGTTTTTGTTCTTATAGAAATCAGACGCTGACTTCTGTTTGATACTATAATCGAGGAGTATAAAGGATGGTGTTCATCGCTTAAAATAGATTTAATCTTCCTGATAAAGTTTTTTTTTCTAAAAGATTGTTAAAATTGTCAATGTTATTTGTGAATACAGCTGCTCTATTAATCGTTGATCAGCCACCAAACAGTTTCCGCCCCACGCTGCGAGGCAAAAAGAAAGGACACTTTCAGCAACTGACCTGTAAAACAGGGTGCAAAAAGTTTTGTCAACCTTAAACTCTCTCAATTTTGATTTTTTTAAATGCATACGTCTATTTAATTTAATTTTCAAATTATCAATGGGCTCTGCCCATTATAAATTTAATCTATAGTTATGCCTAAATATTTATAGTTTGGAACTTGTTCAATAATTTTTCCTTTAATGACGACGGTTCAATATCAATTTTCTTTTTCCTAAAATCTATTACTAGTTCTTTTGTCTTATTGACATTTAGATCTTAATTATGACTGTCACACCAAGACACAAAATTAATTGCCTTTTGTCTATATTCTTCTTCGTTGTTGTTAGTTATTGATCCTTGTATGGTTGTATCGTCAGCAAATTTTATCATAAGGACGTTATGGTGAGAACTGTGACAGTCATTTGTGTAAATAATAACAATAACAGGTGAGATGACAAAGCCCTTTGGAGCACCTGTGTTTGTTATTATATTGTTGGATACATTATGTCCCATTTGTACAAACTGTTTTCTTTCAGTTAAAAATTCTAACATCCAGGAGGCATTAGATGTATTCATTTTCATATTTGACATTTTCTGTTTTAAAACATGAGGTTTAATTGTGTTGAATGCGGATGAAAAGTCGGCGAAGAGAATTCTACAATAACTATTGGGGGAATCTAAGTGCCTGTAAATATTATTCGTGAATAGTAAAATAGAATCATCGACGCTTCGATTTGGTTGATATGCGAATTGGCTGACGTCTCTATGGGATTTAAACTTGTCATTAATTATATATGAGACAAGCTTTTTCGAATGTCTTCATTATAATGGAAGTGAGGAGAACAGGCCTTAAGTCATTCATGGACGTAACTTTGTCTTTGATGTTCACATACCACTACTTATCACCTTTTACTGACTTCCAGCAGCCTCACCACGTTATATAGTGGTAGGTGTAACAGCAAAACACTACTTATCCCCTCTGCTCGTTTGCCTGGCCTCTTGATTTATACCTTTTATAAAATTTTCCTCACCAGGATAATATAATAATATAGTTTTTTCATCACCACCACCACCACCACCACCACCACCACCACCACCACCACCACCACCATCGTCAAGTGAGCCTTACACGCCAAGAAGGCAGTATTGTAGTAAATCATGTTTTCATGTTTTCTGACAAACTAGACCAAAAATGAATTGTAAGAATCACAAAATAATGTAGAGGTCTAAATGAGCTTGACTACATGTATCCAAACTTAGGGGACGTGTGTGTGTTTGGGGGGGGGGGGGTACAATGATAACGACTTGGCCACATCGTAGTGGGGGGATTCAGTCGTGCCTGGGTGTGTTGCCCTCTTGTAACAAAAATAAGTATCAGCTTGTAACTGGGGAGGTAATAATCTGCGATAGACCAGCGTCCTGTCCACAAAGGTGACTTAACATTGTCACTGTGTCCGCGTCACACTCAGAAAACCGGGAAAAGCACCGGATCTGTGGGCCTCAAGGCTCGGAAGGACTTTACGTTTTGTCGTGGCGCTTAGCAAAATATAAAGGAGAGAGACAATGACAATGGTATTGGATATATATTTGGATCTTTATTTATGATATCACGTGTGGAATTAACACATTGTCTTGATGTTAAACTGTAAAAACAATACGCTCAGACTCATTTTCTGTGACTCTATCATACAGTCATTCCACAATCACGATAATAAAGACAATGGATCACAAATAAAAGTTAAGTTATAGAAGGGATGAAGATGATGATGTGATGACGATGACGACGAAGACGACGACGACGACGACGATCATGACCATGATGATGATGATGATATTGATAATTATCATAATAAAATACAATATTGTCCCTGCCGAGGGTTATTTTACCTGGGCAACTTACAAACAGGACTCCCATTTAATTCTATAGGTTTAATGCAGAAATTTCAACAATTCCAATAATAACAAAACCAATAACAGTAACAAAAATGTTAATATTGATAACTTAGTATTGCGTATCACTTAAGCTTCCATAACTATGGGTTTAATATAATATATACTGTTTAAAAAGGAATCACGTCATAGATACCAACCGGAAAATGACCGATTATATATATATACAGGCTATATACAGGCTATATAATATTATTTGTAAAGGTTACAAGTGACGTGGGATTTGTTTGTACATCTTGATAAAGAACCAACTCGCCGTCATGCCAATTAAAACAGTAATGTGCTTGGTTTGATTCTGTCTCTGTGCTGATGATGTCAGGATATAAATCACATTTAACACCTTGTTCCCCTAGACCAGGGGCCATTATTAGCCGACCGTACATTAACTGTTGGAACATGTTGGCACAACCTTATTGCAGTGAATTATACTCACAGCCTTGCATGATTCATTGTATTATCCATGTAATTTCTAAAGTAGAAAATTGTGCCAAAATGTGCCAAAAGTTAACGCTTGTTTGTTTGTTATCTGCTCGTCATAGTACCGTAATAGTTCAAAACCGTTGGATGGATTTTCCATTTCCCCCAGGTCGTTCTGTTGTGAGTAAAAAGGACCGTAACAAACAACTTTCCAATGGTGAATAAGAAATCTCATGAGTTGTTTTCGGTACTTCCCGAATAGCAAGGTCAAGTTGCTTCTAACGATCTAGGTCCTATTAAACAGTGTCGGGACCAGCTCTGTGTCTGACCGAGGACAGTGCACAAGGCAGAAGGCATCCATGTGCAGACCCAGGTAAAACATATCCAGGTTAAATGCAAGTCCGTGCCCCACTAGTACAAATGGTGTGATACAGAGCTGGAAAATCTATAGACCAAGATTTTGTAGGCAAGCAGGGGATCAGCCCACTTTTTATGGTCTGCAAATGCTGGCGCAGATTCGCCACGATAGATAAGGCACAGAAAGGACAATTAATACGAATATGACAATGATGTGTAACTGTTATAGCGGCAGGCGATTATGGAAATTGCAGAAAAGAATAGGTGAAAACCGTTTGATTGGATTTTCCATTTCCCAGAGATCTGTCTATTTTATTAAAAAGTACCGTGACAAACAACTTTCCAATGGTGAGGAAGGAATCTCATGATATATTTTCGTTACGTCCAGAATAGCCAGGAATATTTTCTGGGTAAATCCTTCTAACCATCGTGTCCTATTGACGAATGTTAATTTCAGTGGTTTGGTGGGGATGGATATCAATGATGCGGGAAAATAAATATATGAATATAAAACAAATTAAAATATCATATATATGTATACAGAATGTATTCCAGACAAATCGCCTCATAGTCAACACAGATATGGATGGCTGAGAATGTTTAAAGGCGCCTCAACAACAACAGCAACAGCAGCAACAATAACAACAACAACAACAACATCAAGAAATAAAAGAAAAAAAGATGGTATTTTAAAAACACATACAGGAAAAATATATGAAAAGTCACTATTAATTATATATTATGGTAAAAAAAGTAGTGTAAAAGAGGCCTTGAGATCATCCTAAAATAAAGATAGCAACGGAAAATGTATAAAACAAGGAATATAAAAGCATTTTTTAAAAAATCACGTCAGATGACATTAGCCATTTTGATTTCATCATACAGCGATAGGGTATTACAATCAATATTTGAACTATTCAAAACTCTATCTTTCGTTTTTTTATTTGATCAATTCCTAGTTACAAACCGGTGCAGAGTACGGCCATCTCTATAGAATATAGAACTGGGAGCGCTTTGTATCAAGAATTGGAGACAAGCAGGAGATCAGCCCACTGCGTCTAGTGGGTAGATTTCCAATTTTACCAGGACAGACAGTGGCTTACTCTTTACGTTGTTAAAACTGCTGTGGGATCTTTAACCCGTTTAGTTTATCTGTATGAATACTGGAGTAGACTCTTTGTAGAGTATCTTGACCCCAGTGTGGATTTGTCAGAGTGAATGAAAGCAGCCTGTCACCGGCGCTAATCAATACACAATGGCGTGCTTTAGAATAAAAATCCGAAAGGAAATGACTTCAACACTTGTAAAATATATCTTAAAGCATTTAAAGGCATTAAAAACACGTCCATCTTTGTTGAACGGAAGCTTAAAAAAACCAAAACAAAACAAAACAAAAGAAACAAAAAAAAAAAACACCAAAAACACGTGACACGGGACCTTCTATTTTTGTCCCCATTACCGACAGACTCCACCAACCGTAAAGCCAGGGGATGCAGGTGATTTTCACAAACCCTCACCTTTCGTACGTTTTCTATCAAATATATTCATCTAGTGGATGTCGAACTCGGTACCTTCTGTGTCGGCGGGGCTACAACACAGAATGGAATGCATATTATATACATATACACACATATCTTTTTTCCATCTCTTTTGAGAAGCTTGAAATTTCTCCCTCTCTCTCTCTCTCTAAATTCGTTGGAAGGTGGCTTGATTGTTCGCCGAGTATGAATTGACGTTAAAGATGCTTAATAAGCATACACAACACATATCATTTGGGTAAATGGAAAACATGAAGAGAAGAAAATAATATGTTTACAAGCGATCCCGAGATGCACCTCGATGGCGCCGGTCACAAGACAGTTGAATAAATACAAGCTAAGCACCTTCCGTATTGGCTGGAAAGGATAAATTAGGAATTGGCTTTGCAGTTGCAGCTTTGACAATATCGAGTCAAACTGTCTCAGTCTGTACATGGTTCAGATGCTTGTCCACATTGTTGTCCATGAGCTCCTTCGTTTCAGAGCCGTCCTCGTCGTCATTCTTAGGTGCCGTTTCATCTAAACTTTTCAGGGCGCCCTGGCACATCGATAAGGTGCAGGCCACAATGGTCAAGTGGCTAGCAAGGTTCAGAGCTGTCCGTATTCGATCCCTGGGTATAAACAAGAAGAAAGAGAGAAATAAAATATTAGGATGAAATTATTATTCTCATCCATGTTTGTTTTTCCTAATGAATTAGACTCATGCAAAATAAGGAATGAGGGCTGGCAGAAGCTAAAATCCAAAAAATGAGGTATGCAAAAAAAGAAAAAGAAAAAACCCAGATGAAAATGGTGTAGCTCCAGGTGTAAAACAAATAACAATATTGTTATCGCCTGGAGCTACACCAATTTGACCCTTTTTTTGCATAGATCCGAGTGATGAAATGACAATGTTGGGATGTTCATTTGATTTTAAACAGCGTCCTTTCCAAAGGGAGACGACCCGTTATTTTGTCATGTCTCTTCCACATAAGGGGAACCGGGATTAACGCAAGTTTTTTAGACCACGCAGTGGGCTCATCACCTGCTTGTCTTTAATCTATGATGCAAATTCTTTTCCACGTCTTGTCCACGTCACAGGAACCGGGATTAACACCAGGGATTTAGACCACAATGCGTGTCAGGACAGGACTTATCCGTCTATTTGTCACGTCTTTTCCACTCCCAGGATTCACACCAACTATTTAGATCATAAGGCGCGACAATGCTTTCGGGGCATTTTGTGACGTCATGACGTTGTTTTCACGTGACTCGAACCGGGATAAGCACCAGCTATTTAGACCACAAGGCGTGAGAAGACTTGCTTGTCATATTGATATCAAGTCCTTTTGGTGTGAACAGGGATAAATACTGACTATATGTAATAACATAAAACCCCAATGATGAACAGAGGTCAGTGTGTGTGTCTATGCTATTGGTGACGGATTAGTCCAGAGGTCTGTGGTGGTAGTGAGATGATTGTTCTGTTCACGGCGAGGAAGAGTTGCCGTGGCAGGCACGGGTTCGATTGCCCCGGTCGACGATAATCTTTTTTTCTATTTTCTGTTCTTGTCTCTCACTTGCACTGTTACATTATCCCACTACCATTCTATCTACTACACCACGAGTGCCCCTATGATATTGTATCTAGGTATATAATATGCATACATATCTGGGTAGCCAATTGGAGTCAACCAGTCCAGCTAATTTGCAAGTCATCACCCCAGCCATGTCCTTATTTACATATCCCACTTGAATAAATATAAAAACGGCATCCATGTTGTTTTAGCTTTCCTAATGACCAGATAGGCGTCTTCTTTATTTAAAAAAAATCGCACAGAGAAAATGAGGCTTCAAAAGTATTTAACTGTAGACAATAAAATAATATTTCGATTTTCCACTTCATAAATAACATGATCTAACATTTAAAATAAAATAAAATAATTTTGTCGTTGCAAGATCTGATTCGATCTTGATTAAGGCAGAATGATTGTGGGATAATGTAACAGTGCCAGTGAGAGACAAGAATAGAAATTGGAAAAAAAGGTTTTCGTCGACCAGGGGAATCGAACCCATGCCTGCCTCGTCGACCAGGGGAATTGAACCCATGCCTGCCACGGCAACTGTCCACAAGACCATCAATGGCCGCTCCCTCTTCATTTATCTTGATACAGGGAAACTCAAGAATATATTGTGTATTGTTTACCTTTTTATATAAATATTAAATAATTGAAGTCTCAATATAATATTGAGCCTTTCAACGTCTGGCTACCTTCCATACCAAGGGGGCGTATACACAGACCAGAATACGTTATGTGTTAGTTAGCATATATTGGCACACTCATATTGCATTGAATTCGACTGACAACATTATAGTGATTCCCAGCCTGCACGCACAGGGGCGCCGATGGTGCAATGGCTAAGTCACTCGCCTTTGGTTCGAGAAGTCGCGGGTTCAAATCCCGGTGGAAACACTGTTTTCCCCCAAGACCTCGATCCCATATTGCAGCGATGCTCGGCGGCTGACGCCTGGGTTATTCCGGTCTACCCTTGGAATAGACACTAAAGACAATTTCCCCCCTTGGTATGAATAACTGGAGTTTTTATTTCATATTTTATTGATGTCTTATCAAAAAACGTAGCATTTAACTATAAATACGACCAGAGAAGCTATTTGACATTCATTGTGTGGACTGTCTACTTACAAGAACCATTCGACAGCAAACAAAATGGCCACGTTTTGAAGCGGGACGTGGACGGCTGTGAGGATGATGATGATGGTGAAGATGGACGCACTGGGAACACCTGGGATGGCGAAGCTGGACACGATCGACAGCACTCTGGAAGGAAGGATGGAATATATGTATGGATGGATGGATGGATGGATGGATGGATGGATGGATGGATGGATGGATGGATGGATGGATGGATGGATGTGTGTATGGATGGATGTGTGTGTGTGTGTGTGTGTGTGTGTGTGTATATATA
>JARFNW010135144.1:0-10951 GCA_031763155.1 Dirona albolineata | reverse complement strand
TGATGATGATGATGCTGATGATGATGAAGATGATGATGATGATGATGATTATCATGATGATGATGATGATGATGATGATGATGATGATTATGATGATGATGATGATGATGACGATGATGATGATGACGATGATGATGATGATGATGATGATGATGATGGTGATGATGATGATGATGATGATGATGACGATGATGATGATGACGATGATGATGGTGATGATGGTGATGATGATGATGATGACGATGATGATGATGGTGATGGTGATGATGATGATGATGATTATGATGGTGATGACGATGATGATGATGATGATGATGATGTTGATGATGATGATGATGACGATGAATATGATGATGATGATGGTGGTGATGATGATGATGATGATGATGATGATGGTGATGATGATGACGATGATGACGATGATGATGATGACGATGATGATGATGATGATGATGGTGATGATGATGATGATGATGATGATGGTGATGATGATGGTGGTGATGATGATGATGATGATGACGATGATGATGATGGTGATGATGATGGTGGTGATGATGATGATGATGATGATGATGATGATGATGATGATGATGGTGATGATGGTGATGGTGATGATGATGTTGATGATGATGATGATGATGATGGTGATGACGATGATGATGATGATGATGATGATGTTGATGATGATGATGACGATGATGATGATGATGATGATGATGGTGGTGATGATGATGATGATGATGATGATGATGGTGGTGGTGATGATGATGATACTGATGATGATGATGATGATGATGATAGGTAATAAGGAGGAAAAAATAGTTGTCACTGTGTCAAGAAGGTTAGATTAGATCTAAGTTTCTTGCACTGTGTACACAACGGTAGGCATGCTAAAATGCGAAAAATGAACATACACCAAGAACGTCAGAAACTCCTTGACATACACACAAATCGTAAACTGTATCCTTTTAGATACTTCCGCCTGTGAGTTGAGAAACGGATCAAAACAAAGTTTTGTTTGTTGTGTTTTGGTGGAAACATTCTATCTGAATCTGGTGACTAAATGATGCATTAACTTTGAAGGTAAGTTGGAAATATTTACCACAATTCAATTGATAATGAGAAGAATGTTTAGATACTATAAAGCTGCCAAGGCTACTTACTTTTAATACTTATAATTTTATTAACTTTTATAGTATATTTATGAAGTAGGATACTAAACTAACACTAACACTAACACAACAACAGTCAACAGTACAGTACACAGTACAGACAGGCAACTGAAATTAATGACAACCAACGCTGTCAACTGTCAACAGGCTTTTGTGTTGTTGTTGGGACTAGTGGATATATGGTAATTGTTATAATTGTTCATTTTCATTTGATCCACCTAGTCTAGACTACAAGTCGAAGTCTAGTAGATAGATTTACGTCTACGTCTAGAAGTTTTAAGATATATATTATTAGTATTAGACTTAGACAGACCGTAGAACTAGAACTAGCATAAAATAAAAAAGGGTATGATGGTGTTTGATATATAAATAATGGACTTAATGACTTAATTTTAATGAACCTATTTTATTACATTTTAATTTTTCCAATTTAAGGCTGGATAATCTGAACATGATGCCTTTTATAAACCAGCCTCTACACTATTCTTTAGTCTATTATTACTACCCTATCTGATCTGTCTTAAAATCTTAACAACATTTGTGATGACCCATTCTCCAGTAAATTTAATTTTAGCCATCATGATCCAACTTTTCTTCTCTCCTACTCCTATTAATATTATTAGTATTAGTATCAATAATATTATTATTAATTGCTTGTTAAGTTTTTAAGCAAAAAAAGAAAGGAAAAAAAGGCAAAGCCATAGATAGAAGACCTCCTACTCCTATATTAATTATAAACTTGACTGTCGTACTTTGATTCTGTCACCCCTAGTGGCTTTGAGTAGACTGTATAGTTAGTACCCCCACTTTATCTCATCAAAATTAGACCCTACCCCCAAATATGTGTATGATGATTTATTCATTAAAGCAGTCCAAATTGTCTTGATTTTATTTCAGAATTACGCCGTGCAACCATGGATTTAGTCTTCACGATTGTGATTGGCATCCTCGGCTTTATATTGCTGGCGACAGCCATTGGGTTGACAGTGTTGGTGGTACGATACAGGTGTAAAAAAACTGATCTGATATCACAACAACATCAGGAAACCAGGTAATTTGTTTAAAATGTATTCCAAACAGGTTCTGCAATGAAGGAAGGTAATCTATTGACAGTGTCTGATTAAATGTGATGTAATGTGTCATACTCATACACATGATGATTTTATGATCAAACTGATGTTATAGTTATAGCCTATATTAGTCTTAAAATCATGATGTAGCTATCATCCAACTTCTCTCACCCTCCTCCTATTACTGTTATATTATAGTATTTGTTACACATGTTTATTGTCAAAAAGACAAATCTCTCAAATACAAGATATTGTCTCTTTGTTGTATTTTCTTTGCATTTATCCCGCAGATTCCTTTTTGAACAATATCTGTTTGTTGGCAAGATTGACAAATGCATATATGTATATCATTGTTATTCCATTTCAGCCATCAGATGATTCGTTCCTGATAGAGGATGTGGCATAGTCACTGATCATGAGAAACAATAAAATGAAAAGAAAAAGGAAGCAGTGCCAAACAATGACCAACTTGGATCTTTTTTCTGGCACTGCATTGCATTATATTCCAGTAACCCCAATTTTATTTTTCCTTTTATTTACCCTTCATGTCCAGACCCGACACCCAACTGATTGTAGAAACAGCCAGTGCCAACGGGTTTGACTCCCCTGTCCATGTAGAACTGGGAGCGGTCCAGATATCAAATCCCAGACTTGAAGAGCTCCTTGACAGCGAGCAGTGGCTGGATGATGTCTTGTAAGCATTTTGAATATAATAATAATAATAAATGGCATTTATATAGCGCTTATCCACGATCATCACCATGCCCTATGGTAAGCAACGGAACACTCAACACTTAGTACACCACGCTGCCTGTTAGGCACGAATACAATTTTTTCACAAGGACAAACGCTGTTTACAACCGAGGGGACCTCCAAATTTAACGTCCGTCTCCGAAAGGACGAGGTAAGCAGGGCAAAGTGTCTTACCTAAGGACACAAGCGCCGGTGAGCCAATACATTTCATTATTTATATAGTTTGTTGTTGCTGACGGGTTTAGAACCTAGGCCGTCACCCGTCTATTTACGTAGCTTGTTAACACAACAGTTGAGTCGTGCTCACTGCTCGGCCACTGCCGGTTATATTATGATGATATGTAGGACAAAATATCACAAAGATTTCCATGTCCTGTGCACTTTCATTTTCATATCTACTACCTGTTGGGTCATGACAACCGACACCACACTTAAGTAACAAGATTTCGTGGTTCAATTAACATTTTTTGTGCTCTTGAATTCATTGGATTTTTATTGTGACAAAGAACTAATAAGGACTTCCTAAACTGATTGCTATCTTCTTGTTGTATTCTGAAGTGAGTCACTCACTGTTCATTTACTTTTCCTGTTTGTATTTTTTATGAATTTCAGTGGCTTGATACCTTACTGTCTGTCAATCCTGAAGATATGTCACCATTTGACCGAGAGGCTGGTTAATATTGGGTGTTCCTACCATCGGCGGTCCCCCGAGCGGTTGGCCCAGATGGTGACAGTGGCAAAGCAGATTAGCCCCAGGGTGGACGAGGTCATTGAATGTATCCACCCTCCCCTTGACCCACGGCTCTTGGAGACAAGGTAATTATTGGCTCGGGATACAAGCCACAGATTATGCTCAACACGCACATTTAATTTATATGTGGCTGAACATTTGAAGAATTTTTTTTTCTGTCATAAGATGACAAGTGTTGCAGTATTTCAGTATTTGAATGACATAACACTGAGGGAATTGAAATGATAATCAGTTAAGTGGCATTGTTGGCCAAGTGGTTTGACTGCTGGACTCTAGATCCTGAGTCCTGGGTTTGTATCCTGTCAATTTGACTCAGTTGGGAATGAGTACCCGATTTCCAGGCTGTAAATGATATTGTTAAATTTTGAGTAGCAGTGTAACTCTTACCATATATATATATATGCTCTCTGGGGATATGATTAAAAACTTTGAACGACACAGCAGGCTGCATTGAAGGGGGGGGGGGGTGAATAGATGTTATGGATAATCTGTTAGCCTTTACTTGTATCGGGATACAGACTATAGACCTATCTTTACCTTTGCTTCAATCCCCCCCCCCTTCCTTGCCCTTCACCATCACCAAGGTTCACCGCCCTAGTCCTGTCTGTGAGTCAGCTGGTCATGATTACCAAAAACATTTGCAACATGTCTGGGAAAGTTGATTGGATCGACCAGAGTTTGCAGGAAGTGGAGGACCATTTGAGGGTAAGTAAATAAAGAAATAAATGGCAATTATAACGTGCTTATTCACGATCATCATCGTGCTCTAAGGGCTTTACAGTAACACATTAGTGTAATAATTTTTCGCAATGAGCATGTATTTTGCAATATCACAATGAACACTGTTGTAGGTAGAATGATTTTCATGATAAGAAATGAGAACCAAAAATGTATTTTGCTGTAGCATATTAGCGTTTTTATACATGTTTTGACTACATACGTTCTAGAGTGTGTTATGTCATATATTTCTTGTTGTATGAAAAGTAAGTAAAATTGGAAAGCGTTAATCCAACTACATCAATATTACTTGGAACCATGGACTGTCTTGTGTTGTTGTCCAAACCCATTTATACTGCAGGGCAATGTAGGTTGTCAACTCCTTGAATCTATTGACAATATGACATCTGTGAAAAGTCTTGAGTGGGGAAAAAAACATACCCTTGCCAAGATATGAAATTGCAACCTCTGCCATCAGATGTCACAGTGTTATCCACTGGGCCACAAACGCATCTCTTTGTTAACATGACCATCTGCTGATACTTCAGATGGCTTTCAAATTTCTCTATGTAACAGTGGAAAATAGTGTAAATTTTCAAAAAAAGGAGGTGTTTGATTTATAAAATATTGTACAAAATAATGCTATAATAGGAATTTACTGATCTAACGAGCATAAAAATTGAACAGACATTTTCTTTTTTTTTCTTTTTCCCGAATATCAAGATCAAGCTGTGGGACAAGGTGAACCAATTAACTTGTCCCTTGTTTATATGTAACATTTCCAAGTCTATCCTCCATGGTAATAAATGAGAATTTTAAAGAAAAAAATCTCTTATTTCCCTACCCAGATCCTTCACGAAGTCCGAGTTGTCGTTGAGGAACAGGACCAAGGGATGCCACCCAACAACGCCCATGTCGGAGTTATGCAAGGGCAACCTTATGGACCAAGCACACCTCCGGATAAAAGTGACATGTCTCAGCTTTGAATATTTCTCATTTCGTCATTTGAAGCTGAAAAATTTCTAAGCTTGGAACTATCAATCTCTCATTTCAGCATTTTCAGTCTGCAAATTTCATTTTCACCTTTCATTTTTTTTCTCACTTGATTCATGTTGTTTTATGGCTATAACATTCCTACACAATACAAATGAACAAAATAATATATTTGAATAATCTATGCCTTAAATTGATTGTCATTAAAGTCAATGTGATTTCTGTTAGACATTTCTGCTAGGGTGCTATATTAATATTGTACAAATATTTTTTCACGTAGTCATAGCGCAAAATAGTAATATGTTTAAGTAATTCAGTAGAAGTAAGAATGTTTTATTAAGGGTCACTTAGTTGATCTTCATTTTTCTAGTTATTGCTTGATGCAAATAATATTTGATAAATTTCCTGTATTATGATGACAAACATGAATATAAGGTGGTGATACGTTTAGAATTACAGATGTTTTCATTTAGTTATGAGGTGAAAATTTGTACTTAACATTTCCATACATTCTTACTATGGTTTTTTGTTTTTTTACTATGTTCAATCGACATTTTGCCTTCGGTCACTGTCTTCCAGATCAGATTTATAAGATGTTGTTTTATTTTATTATACGCCTGCTTTCTACAAATGGTGGCTTTTTCATGTTTGTTTATGTTGATAATTAAATGTTATGAACCAACAACAACAAAAGT
Source organism: Dirona albolineata (assembly GCA_031763155.1). Lineage (NCBI taxonomy): Eukaryota > Metazoa > Mollusca > Gastropoda > Nudibranchia > Dironidae > Dirona > Dirona albolineata. The sequence continues at coordinate 4,800 of JARFNW010135144.1, read as the reverse complement.
GGAAGGAATGGTGCACATCCCAGTAAAATTATATACATTATACCTATTACACACCCATTAAACACTCATTACACATCTATTATTACACACCCATAACACACCAATTATACCCTTATTATTTCACGCCCATTACATACCTATTACATTCCTATTACTCATCCTTTGCACACCCATTACATTCCTATTACTCATCCATTACGTACCTATTACATACCTATTACATTTATATTACTCATCCATTACACACCCATCACATACCTATTACATTCCTATTATTCATCCATTTCACACCCATTATGCACCTATTACACACCCATTACATTCCTATCACTCATCCATTACACACCCATTACATACCTATTACATTCTTATTACATTCCTATTACTCATCCATTACGCACCCGTTACACACCCATTACATTCCTATTATTCATCCATTTCACACCCATTACGCACCTATTACACACCCATTACATTCCTATTACTCATCCATTACACACCCATTACATACCTATTATATTCCTATTACTCATCCATTACGCACCTATTACACACCCATTACATTCCTATCACTCATCCATTACACACCCATTACATACCTATTACATTCCTATTACATTCCTATTACTCATCCGTTACACACCTATTACATTCCTATTACATTCCTATTACATACCCATTACACGCCCATTATGCACCAATTACACACCCATTACAAACATATCACACATCCATTTACCTATTTCACACCCATTACACATCTATTATTACACACCCATTGTACACCTATTACCTATTACAAACCCACATTAATACATTATGTTTTCTCCTTCCAGTGGTAGCTAAGACGCATCAATATGCACAGTGCGATTCTATCCACATTTATTACTGGATAAATAGATTAGCTCCAAATTGTCTGAGATGTTGTCAACAGATTTTTTATTCATTCAATGGAATTCTTATCTCATGAATTTGAAATGAGATTTATGTCATTCACTTTCCATGTTCCCATTATAGAATTGTATAAATGATGAAATATTGAGTTTGTGCGTCATGTTTTAAAGATATATTTTTGATACAAATATGCTATTGTAAGGCTTTTGATAGATGAAAAAGTCTTTCATGAAGAGAGCTGTATGTTTTAATAGCATTGATGATTATTGTTTTCTGCTTTTAGCCTGCCAACACCCACCCAACCCAACCTGTTGTTTTATTGTTGTCATTGACATAATTGTTTGTCCAGAATAATTTGGACTATTGTTGTAAATCATTCCCATTGTGATTTGTCTGGTCTACACTTAAAACGGTTTGATTAGAAATTGTTTGTGACATCTTGAATTTGAAAATATCGATTCTATTCCATTTTTTTGTTGTAATATTTCATCATGCAATTCAAACCAAAGCAGCTTTATTCCTTAACTGTTGTTAAAGCAATTTACTATTATGCTTTCTGTCTAGATTTTTTCACATTTTGTGGATTAATACTCTGTTTTATTTACTGACACAATTTTGATGGTTCTCAGTAACGTCAATGTGTACGATATGATATAACATGTGCTAAATGACGTAACATGCTCTATGGTTTAAAGACGTCCTCACTTTCCTATATACATTTGTTTTGTCCGAATCAAAAACTGTGACTGCATATTGTTTTCGACTCTCTGAATCTATTTTATCATGCAATAAGAAACCAAAGCGGCCTTAATTGTAAAACGTTGATATTATTAGTCATCTGTTAAATTCATCTTAGCTTTATGGATTGACACTGCTGGTTTTTATCCGTGTTATCTGATTTACAATGCTAAAAATATAACTTCCTATACTTAAACTTTGCTGATGACTTTCTCTATGTCAAGATCAAGACAATCTGTATGATGAATTCATTATGTGATAATTTTATATCTGACATCTTTTATTGTGTTGACTTATTTACTTCTTATGAACTAAGAACAGCAAATCAAAACTTTTCAATCAAAACTGGAGCTAATATGTATATATTTTACAAAAGATGAATTGGGGCCAAATGAATAGGACAAGACTGTTAGAAACTTGACCTTGTTATTTGGGAAGTACTGAAATAAAATCATGAGATTCCATATTCACCATTGGAAAGTTTGTTTGTCACTGTACTTTTTAACTAAAACAAAAGGACGATCTCTAGGAAATGGAAAACCCAAGCAAACGGTTTTCACCTACTGCATTTGTCACTGTGAGTTGTTTTATATTCAAGAGGGGAGATCTCTCTTTTAAAGCTCTCTGTATAGAGAAACTTGTAAGCAATGTTCATATTTTTGGTTAGGTAGAGATGCCATAATGGTTGTAAAAGGTTAACTTATATTTCACTTTTTATTTCTTGTTACATATGGAAGCTGAGAAATTCGATATTATTTTCTCAATCATTTCTAAATGTAAATGTAGGACTTCAGAGAAATGTTTGGAGTAAATAAAAGGAATACTCAGTGGACATAAGACAGGTTTAAGGTTAGAGTACAGAATAGGTATACAATAGTAGAAGTGCAAATCACTTAATCTAAAAAAACCAAAAGGTTGTTCTATGTTGAGAAACAAGGCAAAGAAAGGCCACAGAAATCGGAACGTTCTGTGTGCAATCTAAAGGACATCAAAATTGAACTCACAATTTCATCAATTTTTTTTTCATACTTCCCGAATAGCACGCTCAAAGTGGGGGAACAAATTAACTATATTATAACTTGCCGTATTAAAGTATGTTTGAAGCTTGAGCTCTAATTGTGTCTCTAAATATACTCATTAATATTTATATTATAATATATGCATGATTCCAAAAGTGGTGTACTTAGTTCTATGCTTTATTTAGTATATATATGTATCAAACATTCCATATCTATATAATTATTTCCAAATCTTGACAGACTCACTGGGCGGGGCTCATTCCGGTGTTTTACTGGTACTATGTATTCAAAAATTCAACCATTCCCTCATGGCCTTAGAGTTAAAGGGCTACATCAGCATTCCCTGCAGCATTTGTATGATGTTATGACTATTATTTGATGATGTTATAGATATGAAACAAGCACATATTTATACTCATACACACATGCTACAATTGCTACTCTAGTTTCTCAAATTTGAGATATCGTTTATTACAATTTTGAAACATTGAGCTCAGTTGGCTTGTGTAACAACTCCGATCTGTCAAACTTGAATCAGGTTAAGGATCCAGCACACTAGAGCAGTCTGTTATGCAAATCATACTAACATACTGGAAATATATTTCTCTGCCCTGTAGCTGGGTACTCGTTCACACCAGAGTCAAGCGACGAAAAATATTTAAAGAGTCTTTTCCCAAGGACTCAACATTGGTAACACTGCCAAGGTGTGATCCTGGGATCTCACGATCTTGAGCCCGGCAGCCTATCCACTCGGCCACTGACATGAGGGTATATGTGTGTGTGTGTGTGTATTTACGTTGAAATGAACTTGACTGATTGATTCATACTGTTGGTGAAAATGTTCTTTGAATAAATATGATATAAGGAAGGGGGTGCGCATAAAGGGGGAAGGGGCAGCAAAAATTTAGGATACATTTGACCCACCTGACTGATTTTGTCATTTTCTGGTCCTTTCTCAGGTACCACAGATTAATCATCATCTTATCAGTATTATTAGTTGACCACTTTGATTACTGTCTGTTGCAAGTTTAGGAGGAATCAGAATAGACATGTATTTTGGTCTGACTGACTGATAAATACATCTTCTTCTTCTTCTTCTTCTTTCAGCTTGTCCCGCATTCTGCAGGGTTGCCATAATGAATGCCACATCTCCATGCATCTCGGTTCATAAATACATAAAGATGGTATTTAAAATATTATTATATCATACATTTTCTATGAAGTCTTAAGGTCATCATTGGGGTCAAGGCCAAATCAGATTTTATGTACTTTACATACTTTACATGTCTGTTTTGTTTGCTAACTAATTTGTTGAATGAATGTGTGAGTTTAGGTGTTTTGATGCCCATTTTCACAAAAGTGGATTTTACTATAATTGTATTTTTTCCATTTCATGCATTTCAGTAATAAAACTATAGATGTAATATAAACATGTTTTGGCCTCTTGAGTACTTTACATTGAACTTGCTTTATCTCCACATTCCATCTGCAGTGGTATGTGTATACATACACATACATTACATACATACATGAGTGCATACATATATACATACAACACACATAATATATTGCAGGGTGTCCCATACATAGCGGTGCAATTTTATTATTTATCACCAAACTGAAGTAAAATGACGAAATTATTTAACCATACTACACAGCAAAAACGTATACACATGAAGAGCGCACTGTATTTCTTGTGTTTTTGTAAAGTAAACACTTAGGTATTCCCATCATGGAGCTCTTAAAAAAAGGTAAAGAGAAATGAGTTCTGTAAATAAATGCTTCGTCTGATAAAAACGGTAGAGTACTTGCCACAGAAAATTCATTTTTCTGATAAATCACATTTTCATTTGTCTGGACATGCCAAAGAACAAGACATGAGGATTTGGACCCACGAGCAACCACACGAATACGATGCGACTTCAGTATCCGTGGAAAAGCTGACGGTTTGGTGTGCTATTTGGAACAAATCAGTGGTCGGTTTGTTCTTATTTTGGAGAGCATGGAAATACCATGAAAGTCAATTATCAAAGATACTTAAAGATGTAAAAAAACTGATAGTTTCTACATATTAACAACACAAAAAACCCAAAAATCAAACAATACCGAAAGGAAAGACCCCCCCCCCCCCCCCCAAAAAAAATCCCCA
>JARFNW010135133.1:0-10951 GCA_031763155.1 Dirona albolineata | reverse complement strand
AGAATAAAAATTTTAAATGCATTAGGTTAACATGGAGAATATGTATATGTTTTTAAAACTGTTAAAGAGAAAAGATTAAATTCAAATAAAAATCAAATAATCTTCACCATATAATAAAGGTATGATTAATAAGTGTTTATAGTCACTGATTAATGATTATTTAATCACGAATTTAATAAAATATTTACATTTTAATAGAGATTGAAGAATGCAATCCTGACATGTGAATATCCTGAAGTACCATTGTGACAATATAACCCACTTTTTTCAATCATTTTATCTGATCTGCCTTTATCTCACTAACCCACTCTCTCAAGTTTTCACTCAAGCAGTTTCCTTCTATCTTTTCCCGTCTTCTCTTTCACACTCCAATCTTTATCTCTCATATCATAAAACATCTCTATTTGTCACTTGAGTGCTCACTTGATAAGTTTTGTATCACTCAGTATTTTAACATAATATATGTGCTTATATATATACTTATGTGTACTTCGCAAAATGATGAGATGGGTTTCAAATAAACTTTGTGTGGTAAATATTTGTGGGCAGATTTATTTTTTATGGCTCATAACATATGAAAGGATCGTTTATAATAAAAAGGGCAGGCACATGTAAAAAATAATAATTTTGTTCTATATTTTTCAAATGGGTAGAAACATATTGAAGAGCCAAAACGTCATGATGTGCTAGGAATTCAGTTCATGAGATACAGATTTTTAAAAATCTTGTCACAGTAAAGCTAGTTACTGATTCTTTCACAATCAAAATACTATTTCCTACTCTCTATTTTTGTTAAAAAGTTATACTATTATGCAACACAGGGATGTGAGGAATTCTGAGGCTTTGCGATTCCAATAAGTTACATGGTTGGAATGGTCATTGTTTCACAATAATGATAATATTATGAAGTCTAGGAGTGGCAAAAATCACAATGATGCGAGTGACAAGGTTGAATGTGGTTCAACTTTTTCTTTTGTTGCCATTTTGTTGCTGTCGACAATTTCTGTGAGACAAATTATTTCTCCACCATGACACGTCTAAGACCTTGACGTTTAGTATCAATTATGTGGAGGACTTCTTTTAACAAATTCATCATTTTCTCCTCAAGACAGATCTCTTGAGAACTCTAGAACAAGCCTCTGGAGGAACAGTCTCATCTATACAGGGTGCCTGAAAGTTGTCTTTACAACTTCAAATATTCTTCAGATAGTGCCAATGTTCCAAATGCCGCCGCTTGCATTACAACGTATCCATGTCACTGGTGGAAATTACCACAAAGGCATCCGATTTTTTTAATTCAGGCGATGAAATGCCAATGAAATAGTAATTTACTTCTAAAGGGCATCAAAGTTAAACAGTACTATGTAATAAATTTCGATACTTCCTTTGAATAGCAAAGTCAAATCGCTGCAGAAAACAAAAAAGATAGGTTTATAGTCTGTATCCTAGTACAAGAAGAGGCTCACAGACTTAACATCATTTATCCCCCAGCAGATCATTTAATAAATATATTTATCAATTCCCTAGGGAGCATATAGTAGAGTAGCCGGTCAGGCTCACCTTACTAACAACATCTTTCTCTGTCTGTAGCTGGGTACTCATTCGCATGTGAGTCGAGTCAGGAAAACACGTGTAAAGAGTCCCATTGACTCAGCATAAGTAATTTCAGCCAGGATTCTCACCATCTCAAGGTCGACAGCCACTTGGCCATCAACGCCACAATAATCTTTACTACTTCAACTAATAAAAGTTTGGAAACTCTGTGCTTACGCAGGAGATCATGCACAGCCTATCAGAGTATCTGTTATTCCCTGAAAGCAGATAATGTTGACTTGATAAACCAAAATTAAATGCCTTGATATCCAGTCCAGCAGCAATTCTCTCAGTTCGTGGCCGCTATGCTCGTCTATTTTGTTGCATGCTTCCAGGTTCCACTAATTATTCAAAATCAAGCTGGTATTATTGGTCTTGATGGAGGTGATCAGTGGTAGTGGTAATGAGATCGAAATTGTTGTTGGGGGCATGAGCATCTGATACTGATAGACTTAAAACCATTCCCCACTACAGACCTTCTGCCACAAGGCATCCATGCCGTATCATCAGGGCTTGAGTTGGAATAAACCTGTACCCATCATTTGCATAGTATGAAATAATCATCGCTACCCCACTTCACACATTTCTACCCGCAGATAGCAATAATCGCCTGCCAGGTTGACACCAAGGGCCGGGTGATGAGTATGCTCGTCAAATGACTTTCAGATTTTCCTTTCTGTTTTTGTTTCGCTGAACGTTATTTTATTGTATCATAGTAACTATTTCCTGGTCATCACACTTGTCCGCTTCTAGCTTACATTGAAGCTAAAATAGTGTAAAAAAATGACTGAAAACAAGTGATATTCAACCAGATAAGAATGGACTCTGAAAGCAAGGACGAATCACCAGGACATAAAATTGATCGAGAATGTTATAAGTTATGATGTATTATGAAATGTTCACAAAATACAGTTCACCTGACACAAGAAACTAATAATATAGAGATAATGCTAGACAAACAATCATGGAACTAGTCTAAAAGACTGAGAATATCTCAGACCCTCACAATTCCCTACCTTACTTCCAACTGTCAGTAAATGAAAAATCTGTGTAACAACTTCTTTTTTAAACTATGAATAAGCGTATTCATACATAAACAAGTCCAACGTCAATAATTTTAGTTAACACTATGACTCTGGTCCGAGTACAAATTCTAAAGGGCAGGCCCAAACACAGGGGTGATGTTCTCGGAGGCAACCCCATGTAGAAATGTGATCTAAATTACCTTTTTTCACCATAATATGTGGGATAGTATGTAATTCAAGTTTAAAATTGTAAAAATAATTTTCCTAGAAACGCTATATTGTTTTGCCCTTTAGATCAGTAAATCATAGAGTTAACTAAAATTATACTAACGTTGGACTTGTTTATGAATGAACATGCTTATTCACAGTTTAAAAAAGCACAGAAATGTGTTTCTGATCTCTTAAAACCATACTAATGGCCAGATCAGAAATGATTTCTCTTATACTAACTTCATCTACATTAATGAAATAAGAACAAAAGGAGCTCTTCCTTATATTTTTAATAGGCTTCAGTTTTCCGAGTAAATAGGCCTACTTGCCTTGATGGAAATACCAACAAGTATACACCCCTTGTGTCCATATTTGATTGGAATCATCCCATGGTTACATGATCAACGTAGCCAGGGTCAAGGACACATGTTCTTACACTGTTGTATAGCATCGGAGCCCTCTCGCGGCCATCACTTGCCTGCAGTCACATTCCGGTTTTTAGTTAATTTCCATTATAATCAAGCTTTTCTTTGCACACACCTCAAAGTCAGAACACATGACGAGGACGTTCTGCACATAGAAAATCTGTCTATAACTTACTATAACTATAACTGTTTTCCTACAACCCTGAGTAAAAGAATTCCACTTTTTGGAAACAGTTATAATCAGATTTTCGATGTGCGGAATGGCTTCGTCGTCTGCTCTGACTGGTTTGAGCAAAGAAAAATTTATTAGTGGAAATTGACTAAAAATTATAAAAGGTAAAGTGAATGAGAATGCGGGCAGATGAACCCAGATGAGAAAGGCTCCAGAGCTATATATTATCTATTTAAATTTAGATACATCTTCATCAATGATAGTTATGAAGTTAATGAAGACTAGATCTAGAATCTATCTAAATCTAAATCTACTACTACTAAGATAAGAAGATGGATAACTAGGCTACCGTAGTAGTAGTAGTAGTAGTCGCACTAGGCTACCAGGCTAGTAGTAGTAGTAGTAGTAGTAGTAGTAGTAGTAGTAGTAGTAGTAGTAGTAGTAGATCGCTTAGACTTCTTATTCTTAGTCTTAGACAGAATCTTAGATTTAGATAGACAAGAGAGTTCAAGTTAAAGTTTAAAATTAAAGTATCTTATAAATCTTCTGTTTACCTTTGCCTTTTTTATACTTTTTAAATTTTGCCCTCAGTCTCCTCAGTTCAGTATCAGAGTCCTACTCTAGTAGTAAAAAAAAAGTAGTCTAGTCTAGTGGATAATAATAATAATAATAGTAATAGTAATAGGCATAGGCAGGTCCTATACACAATACTATTACTATAATAACTATAATGGCACTTCCAACTCTTGTTCGCTTCTTCACCAGTAAACCAAATGGAAAAGAAAAAGCAAACGAACGTTGCTAACCAGCTAACACCATTTTTGGGAAATATCTAGAACATATTCTTGAAAACACAAGTCATTATAATATAGACAATGCACAACAGGCGCACATCACAAATGAATGAAGGTATCCAACTAAATCTAAATTCTGGTAGCTTCGACTCCTCACAGTTTGGCAGTTGACAGTCGCTCTTCTTAACAAGGTCAAGGACAACTAAATTCACCGTACTTGATCATACCTACATTTTACTACTCGAGTACTTGCTTGGACGCCAGTGAGCATTGGTTATCCAAGCATATGGCCAGGTATCTCCCGGCAAAGATTGAATGTTTCACTGGTGTCTGTTTATATTGTTCAATGCCGGTGCAGTTGACACCGTCTTCAAGAAGTAGATTCCAGTATTTGATAGTGCGAGACACAAACGAATTTTTAAATATATCAATTGAACATTTCAACATTCTTTGGGTCCTCGAGTTTGACTGTAGACGGGTGTTAGATATTTTGCTGAGATCATTTGAAGATATGGCAACTAGTCCGTTAAATATTTTGTGCAGCAGTGCCAATTGTTGGTCTTTCCAAACCTTTCAGGGTTGGTTTCGCTCGTTATCCCGAAAGACAAATCGAGCCGCTCACTTTTGGGTGTCTTTTTGAAAAGATGGATCCAAAAGCACATGCTTAACCTAAAACGCTTCGCACTAATGACATGTAAGCAGAGTTGCTGCATTTGACTTTTATCTAATATACCCAACAGTGCTGTTGGCGCGGGTTGTTATTTGATTGATATGGGTTGGCCATTTAAGTGTGTCATTAATGGTGATCCCGAGATAGATATGGGTTGTCTTGTAGAGTTTCGCCATTCAATGTATACTGGAAGGTGTTCTCGTGCAATGCGTAGACATAATATAATATTTATCTGTATTAAATTCCATGCCCTGTGTTTTTGCCCCATTTTGCAAGGAGCCCATGAAAACATGTGGGATTTTTTTTAAAGCGCATATGCTGCAGTTATATTCAACGAAAAAGAGAACCTCATAGTTGTCCCAAAAACTTTAGTTGTCCACCGTTCAGCCAAAAATAGAAGTAGTCATCCATGAGTCATCAATGATTTTTCAAATTTGGAAAAAAATTAATTACTCAAGTAAATACAAAATTACTCGAGCGAGTACTCCGACGACCAACTACTAGAGTACTCGAGCACAACACAAGTACTCGCACATCTCTACACTGAAAAATAAGAAAACATATTTCATAATAATATTTTCCTTCGTCTTCCATTTGATTTGAGTGTGGAAAAATGCTGAGTCACGCGTGATAGGAAAGCATCATTAAAGCATGCGTTACTACCAAATTAAGTTTCAGCAGTCATTCAAACGAATATAGCCTGTCATCAGTGGCGAAGGGCTTCGAATGGTTACAGACAGGACTAAGCCCATCTCAATTTGACCGAAATTTATCCCTCTTTATACCAATTGTGATTACTAGGAACGCAGAACAGTAAACAACACCCCACGCCTTTCATTTCTCGTCGGCTAATGAAAGAGACCAAGGGCTGGAGTGTAATTTAGAAAGTTGCTCTTTTTCTCACGATAATAACGTGTGCATAGATTTGGACTTTTACCCCAGTGGCTTGAATTATGAGCAAGTCAAGTCCCACTGTCCCAGCCCTGGGATTTGGAAGGGGGGGGGGGGGGGGTCCCTTCAGTTCACGACAACGCGTTTGGTGACGTGCAGCTAACTGTTGTCACGAAAGATGCAAATTGATTAAATCCCCTTACTATCGTTTCCATTCTAAACATATTACCGTATTTGTTTGGGTTTTAAAAAAAAAGAAGCTGGAATGTATGTTGTGTGATAATTGTGATGATTTCATGTGTTACACTTCATACGAGTTTGAATCCCAAGGATGTTTGAATTAACAGTTTATTATGTTTAATCAACATGTAGAATCATATGATGTGAATATATTCTATAATTCTACACGTCGATTAAATTGTAATCTCAATCGTTGTTGAACCATCGTTATTTCTCTTCATCTAATCAGAGAACGCTCTCTGAACGAATACTTCTTCCATTGTTTACCCGCCCGCCCCCTCCCTTTTCTTCCCATGATAGATATTATGTTCAAGATCTCGTTGTGTTTTACTTCTAAATCATCTGCAAATGAAAACATCGAAATTTTTACATGAGTCGTTTTTCACATAGCGGTCTCATACCTTTACATTTTAAAAAAAATTGGATCCATTCAAGTGGTAAATAAAAGCAGGCTAAGAATACACCCCTGTCTTACTCCTACAACATCTATTTTGAGTAAAGTGGACGTTTTACCTGGAACTGGAATTGTATGTTCGCTTTCGGAATTAGAATAAAACGACTTTACTGCATCTATAATCTTCTCATGTCATGTACGTTATGTTCTTCTTAGGCCTGCCATAGATCCTTCTGATGAACAGAGGCTCTTTGCCAGTCTTTGTAGCATACGCTATTACCATAAACAAAAAAACAAAACAAATTATAATTTATAATGCTATTCAAAACACTAATGAAAACGATAGTTTGCTTGGTTAAGAATTGTATTACAGCACTTATAAATCTAATTGTATGAAAGGTATGATCGCAACATCAACTCACGCACAGTAGTACACACACACACACACACACACACACACATACACACACACACACACACACACATACACTCACACCAATACTCATACACACATACATATTTATATTACACACACACACACAGAGTTTATCCCAACATTGGTAATTTGCATAAAAATACCTACACTGCCCCCTACCCACTCACCACATATCCATTTTGTCATTGCGAAACTACCAGAAAATATAAAACTTATATATATATAATATATATATAGATTGTAATGATAAATATGATTATATTTCGAAGTGTTAATAATAATAATAATAAACTAGTAATATAGCGTAAATGCATCAGGTTGAATTATCGTATTTAAATTAATGATGTAAATGTAATAAATATATAGATCTAGAATACACTAGCAGCATTCATTGGAAAGGTTTACTGGATGATCACAGACATTGTGGTTAGGCCAATCAACGATATCACATAAATACTATAACATTGACACATGCATACAGCGTAACATCGATAAATAGAATTAACAAAATAATTGATGAGCGGAAGCGAAAAGATAGCCTTACCTCCTCCTCCTGTTCAATTCCCATCTATAATTTTATAACGCGAAAGCTTGATTTGACATATTCGACGGAATTGGGTTTTAGTTTTAAGCGGGACCTTAACAATAGCAATAGCATTTGTTTGTTTTTTTGTAGGAACCACAAAATGATGAGTTGACCATTTCTGACAAAGAACCCAACAGAGCGAGACATCTTGACGAAGATTAAAACGCGCTGCCTCGACAGAATAAGCGCGTACTTACTGAAGTTATATTTGACATGGGGACCCAGAAGGGTGCGTCATGAATACATTATGTGTATATTATAGCTATATGAGGTGGGAGTGTTGACCGAGGGTAATGGAGAACTCTGAGGTCACTGACGACACCAAATCAGAAGGGCTCAATGGGTGAAAACTGAAAATCGTTTGCTTGGTTTTTCATTTCTCAGAGATCGGTCTATTGTATTGTATTGTAAGTAATAAGTAGCCTACAATGACAAACACAACGTTCCAGAGGTGAATAATAAATAGCATGGGGTTTTATTTCGGTAGGCTTCCCGAAGAGCAAGGTCAAGTTGCCGGAGGGAATCTTCTTAACGATCTTGTCCTATAAATAACACGACGATGCCCATTTACCATGAACCGAAATATCCCAAATCACCCAGAACAGTCCCAAACATGCCGGATCAACCGTTTTCACCATGTTTTCATCTTGGGGTTGGGGGGGGGGGGGTGGAATCAATAATGTATTGATAAGACGATCACTCATTACATACAAATTCTCATCACCAAATATAAGGATTAGTAGTATAGGCTAGGTGTAATAATATAATCGATCGTACTCATGTGATTGTGTGGTGTGGTCGCGACAAATTCCTTCTAAAGAGAACAATCGATAGGCCTCCAATACACGATCATTTAATTAATATCCCACAGAGTTGACTCATCCAATTCTAACCCATCTCGATAGTCTCGCATCCATTTTATCCAACCTTTTTGTGAGGCCAAATATTTTTTTTATGTAGTAGATTAGCCTCTGCACGATCCCATAGACACACACCAGAATATTTTCCACATACGTTAGCATTTAGCTCTATAACATCGACCTATGTCTAGGCAACTGGGTTGGGAAGTTGAACCGTAACACCAACACTAACACTAACACATTGATTATATATATTATTATCTCACGAGACGATGCGTTGACCTTCTCCATATTCTAAAATAATCATATAACTGGATATGTTTATAACTGGTTTAACTTTGGAAACCCAGAGTGTTTAAGACCATCCCCCGCCCCAACATATTTTATTTTGTGTGTGCGTGATGCTGCTACCATTGGGTGGCCAGGATCAAATCCGCTTAAGATTTTAGAGTGCCCAAAATCCCGCTTTCTTCTCTTCCACGGACCAGGATCATAGGTACTTGATAGTAATGATAGTACACTCGGTTCCACGTATAGCAGGACTGTCTATTGAATAATTGGTTAAAACTATAACGCAATCTATTAACCACATTAGTGCAACTAAGGATGAATGTTTATTGCTACTAGTCTATGTGGGTTGAAATACAGGAAACCCGTCAATCGTTTTTCACACAAATGAGACGTGAAGCTGCTCAGCATATTTTGACAAATCTAAGTTAAGTTCTATGGGTAGATATAATATGTTTCCAAAGTCTTTAAAAATCAAAATGATTCCATCGGATACAAATTTAGCCTGGATGGCCAATTATAAGTTGATAATCTGTTGCAGAATGTTCATGCCCACCATAGTGGCATAGGATTTCCAAGTACAGCTTCCCCTGGGGAGGTATCCCGGCTGCTGCAGGCCGTCCATGCTGACAGCTCGGTGGACAGCTATATCGATCATTGAGGAATGCCTTCTCCTCCGATGTAAAGGGACCAACGAAGATGGCGTTGCATCGTCAACGAGTGAACGAGGAATTGTGACCAGTACAGATTGGTTGTGGCTAATATCAGTCTGAGCACTTGAGTCCTGTTGTTTGTGTTGGGGGAAAAGATTTGATAAAGTATTAGTATTAGCGAAATGCAAATGACGTACAATATTAGCGTCAGGGAACGAACAATGAAAACATCCCAATCATAATACAGACAGTAATTTGGTCAAGATGAGGAAAAGGATTGTCGTCAGCGGGAATCGAACTCAAGATTGCAACGGCACCCGTGGCATCGCCAGCAAAGTCAGACAGATATTGAGATACTCTGTCCTTGAACTGTTTCTCTAGCCCCACTATTTCTTAACTCTTTACCAGAGTAGGCAAAGTTTCCGTATTCGCGGGCAGTTGGCAGGACCGGCATTGTGAGTTCAGGCAAGGGTATAATCACTTTAGACACACACGCCATAACCTCTCGGATCTCATACTGTTTCTCAGAAGACTCGAAATAGATCAATAATAATTAAATCAACTTGCTTACGACACAATGTTTCATACTTCCCAAGACATGACAGAATGAGCATGAAAGGAAGAACTTTGGACTATAATTATTTTATGGTGGGACTTTGCTTTCTCTCTCGTTGGCTTCTTCTAAGAAATGAAGAATTTCGCTTAGTAATCAATAATATTTCAAAGATACGTGTCAGTTTGGCTATGTGGAGTGGTGGGGTTAAAATTGATAACATGAAGGGAATGTGGTAAGTGACTTCTATTAAACAGAACAAAACAAAACAAGCGTCGTTTCGGATTCATATGGCATGTCAAACACTGATCACGTCTCAAATTGCAAAGCCGTGTGAAAAGAAAAGTAAATACAGTAGACTCCGCCTAAGAAGAGCACGTCACCTAAAAGCATGGTCCGCATAAGAGCAAGCCGCATAAAAAAAACATGTCCCGCATAAAAGCATGGTTATGACGAGAAACAGACCCCCCCCCCCCCCTAATAAATTCACCTCTGTAACCAGGTGTCCACACGTATAGCTACGATCTGGGCGTTGAGCAGTGCCGTGATAATGTTTGCATGAATTATAGTTGGAGGGCACACACAACGTTAACAGCATGATCGCTCAGAATGACTCCTCCCGAGAGAACGCTTTCCATGTCAACCTGGGACCACCAAATGAAGCCAAAAAACCCCAAAAAACCCTAAAAAAGAAATAGTTCCCTCTGTAAGAAATTTGGCTACCTGACTGGCATTACCTCCGAACAGTTCCATTTCAATAATAGAGCAAAGGCAGTTTCAAGCCTCAATTTAGATTAGTTTGAGACCCAAGAGTTAAACCATACATTTATTTCATTTATTAGAGCCGCATCCTATCCGGTTCGGTTAAAAGAGCGCGGTTTTTTTCCTCGTCTTCCAAGAGTCATGTTCTTAGGCGAAGACTAGTCGACAATTATTTTTTCCCCAGTATAATTATGGATAATAACATTATGTACTATCATATGAATTAATTCATTTTTTTCGTTAAGACGCCATTTTGTGAATGTCGTGTGGAAACAAATTATGGCAATGGTTGCACACGAGTTGGCTTTCTATTTCTGGCATATTATTTACTCTCTCTCTCTCTCTCTCTCTCTCTCTCTCTCTCTCTCTCTCTCTCTCTCTCTCTCTCTCTCTCTCTCT
>JARFNW010135122.1:0-10951 GCA_031763155.1 Dirona albolineata | reverse complement strand
AGAGAGAGAGAGAGAGAGAGAGAGAGAGAGAGAGAGAGAGAGAGAGAGAGAGAGAGAGAGAGAGAGAGAGAGATCGTCAAGTGCTTAGACTTAGAGGTCGACCAGATCCGTAAAATTGTCTGAATCATAAGCAACATGGGAGACGCGAAGGCCGAGTGGTTAAAACAGCTAAGGTCATGGGTTCGAATCCTAACCCAGTGGATACCACAGCTACGGAAGTAATCTGCGATAGACCAGCGTCCTATCAAGAAGGGTGACATATTATTGTCACTCTGCCCCCCTTCACACTACAGAAACCGGGATAAGCCAGAGCACAGGTTCTATTGGTCTCAATGCTCTTAAGGACTTAATAATAACAAAGGGAATTTATTATTAAATCTTATTATTTCACTTTGAGCTCCACCAAGGCAACATGGCAGGCCTCTACACTGTTTATTGCGGTATAAACGGGACTCGATAAACAAACAAAACCATTTACTATTGGTTCTTTTAACAATTTTTCAGCTCAACAACTACATAGCAATGCCACACGTTTTTTGTATAGAAGTAGATTCTGTTTGAATGCAAATAAACAAAAGGGAATGTGCAGGAGACTTCTAAGAAACATAATTTTCATAGAAAAGTCTCATACACATCCTACTCCCTGTTTTGTCTCTTTACACACGACTGGCTTCAGCAGGCTCATATTTTTCATCTGTTTTAATAGAAGGCCCAAGTGGCGAAGCGGGTAGTAATAATATGACAAGATTGTTAGAAGATCAGTAAATCACCGTATCCAAGTTTGTCTTACAAACACTAGACCCCCGTGTGTACATTCAATGATCATCAATCAAATGAAAAAATGAAAAACTGCCTGTTTCATAACTGTGGTGCTATCCATTTGTTTTATTACTTTCTCATAACAGCAGGAATAAAATCATTTATAGATGAATTGGGTGAAGGAGTTTGGAGTAAGAAGGGGGTAAGGGCCATGACAATTTACATCAAAATCATCAGACATCATCATCATCATCAACAACAACGTATCAAAAATGAAATAAAAATTTGTATTTATTCCCCACCCATGCAACATAAGATCCAAAACAAACACCATCATCATCATCATCATCATCATCATCATCACTATCTCATTCTCATAAAATGTCCAAAATGGAGCATCCAATTATTAAGCCAATCATAACAGGATGTCGTCAATGATAAGATAAAGGGTCATGAAATGAAATACAAGAAAAATGGTATGTGAAGCTGAGGTTACAGTTACAGTCAAAGTAAGTAAAAAAAAAAAAATTCAAGATGATGATAAGATCATTGCATACTCATTACAAATGGGAGTTCAAATGACGTTCACATCATAATCAGTGGCTCCTACTACTCCAACAACAAAACAAAAACAAAAAAAAAACATGTTCAATTCAATAATAACAATGATATCAATTCAATAATATGAAATAGAATAATTCTGCATAATTCTCCACAAACGTCGCCATTTATATAACTTTCACAAAACATCAGACAATCATCAATCATATTATTATTATCATTATTGATGGGACCTTGTGAAATATATTTTTTTAAAACAAAACATGGCATTTCCTGTTTTGCGCTAATAATTGACACAGACTTTCCAATGGAGCTCAGCCAATATCAGACCATGTCGTCAAGCACAGAGACCTCAAAGGTATTACAATGTATCATCGTCATCATTATTTGGAATGCCATCAACATTATCATTTTTATTGTTTTTTGGTAGTGGATTTGGTGATTCAGCACTAGAAAGGAAAACAAAAATACAGGAGTCAGTAGTTATAATTATAAGCTCACTGAGATTAACAGCCACTATTAGTGAGTACGAGTATGAGAATCTCTTAAATTAGAGAGTCAGGCTGCATGAAAATATGACTGGCAAAAAACCTTTCTGTCACTCACCAATGCCACAAAAGAGACTGCATCAAGCCACTTTTTAAAAAACCAACCAAATCTATTCGAAATGCTCTGTTTCTTTACCAGCAATACATGTGGTACTACTAAATCATAATTGGAAGATAGTCACACCAACAACAAAAATAAAATAAATAAAATGGTGTGCAACAAACCCAAAAATTTATATTAAGGCACACAAACTTCTGAAAATCTCTTGCACAGGAGATGGTTTGGTTTTTAAACCAAAAACAGTCCTGAAACTCACCAATTACATTTTTACAACAAAAAAAAACAAAAAAACAATGGATACTACTGGAGAGCATTCTAGCAGTGGATTCTGGCCCTATGAAAATGAAGTCTTCTATTTTTTTTTATTACTATTATTATCATCATTATTATTGTATTATTGTTGTTATTTGATACTAAAGTGGACTTCATCATTTGCATCCCCCCCAGCTCTGATAGGTCGTATCTTATGGATAAATTGAACTTTCTCAACTGTAACCTTTCATCCCTTTATCCTCAAAGGTCAAGGACTCACTCATTAGTAGCCAATAATTTAATTCACTTTTAAATACCTCATTGATTTAAATTTTCGAAATATAGACTACTTAACAAACAACGAATAAAAAAATAAAATTTAAAAAAAGTAAGGGCAATCTAAAGATAATCTATAGCATAAGAAAGACTTTTTTAAAAAGAAAGCTAAAATATGACTGACGGCAAAGATAACAATGTCAACAGGTTTGTAGGGCCTTAGATAGTAGAAACTAAAACACATTACAAAAATCAAGTGGTCCAATGTAAAGGGTAAATATCATAAGGAAGTGTTTACAAAAATAGATTTACTCCAATAAACATTGTACACCAGGAACAAAAAGGAAAAAGTAAACTTGTCCAAAAATCAACTTGAAGAATAAAAATTTTTTGCTAAGGATTTCAATGCAACAAAATCTTCATCGTTGATTTGAATAGTATATAAATTTCAGCAAAGTCAAAGTAAAAATTTTCAACACAATCAAATTTGACCTGACACAGGACTTTCGTATTCTTACTCTGCAAATTACTTTGAATGACAAAGACTATCATTCTTTCTTTATCAATTTCCTTTCTACCTTTCGGTGCAAGGTGCCAAGACTGTACTATTTCAGACTTTCATTATTAGGGGATTTTTTTTGTCCACACACCAGTCGTGGCGTCCAGTCCAAGCATAGCAACGATTCCTGAATTGACATGTTGTTGTTGTTGTTATCGTATTTACAAGAAGAAAAATAAAGTGGGTCTCAACAAAGCACAAACTCCCCCCTCCCCTCCCCCCACCCAACTTTAAACAAAATGTACATACATCATAACAGAGCTAATCGCATACAATTCCAATTGAAGAGGTACAACAAACAAGTCAAAAAAGTCTCAGGCTGATTCCAAAACGTCAATGACCTTGGTGATTCCATTCACGTCAGTACTTCCAAACGCCGTCTGTCGGATCAGAAACGAAAAAAATTATATGGTTGGCAGGTCAATTTCAACTCCTACTAGCACTACTGTACCAAACAACAGCTTTACTTGTTACACACACCCATTCTTATTCCTTACCAATGAGGATAGAATCAGTAATTATAAGAATAAGACAACGAAACCACAATGTCTCTTATAATATGTTCACTTCGTGTCTTTTCTATTGCATTTGTGACAAAAAACAATTGTGACTTTGAATTAAAGAGGTCCACAAAATTTTTAATGATCTATGAACTTCAGAACATAGAGGGCTATAGCCTAATATAAACCTCAGAATATAGAGGGCTGGCAGTATTTCGGTTTTTTTTGGCCGCATGGAAATTAAACTTGTCAACTGCCTAATTTATTTATTTTTCTCTTAATCGAAATGTATTATCATCATCATCATCATCATTATTATTCTCCAATATCCAAAATAAACAAAATATAAAATCTTGATTACACTAGAACTAGAAACTAAAAAGAGTAAAAACTTACGGTCAAACTCATAAAGTTGAGGAACTTTTTCAGGATCTTGATCATAGGCCTAAAGTCCTCGTTGGGAATGAATAGCTTCACAGTGGAGACATAATCCTGTGTGGGAGACGTAAAAATTACATCAGCATTTCAAATATTCAAAGATAAAGATGAGTTTATAGTATAGTCTGTGTCCCACACTATATACAATTACAACCTGAAGGATGACACGGACAGACCCCACTCCCCACCAGGCAAATACAATTATCCAACATGCTCCTATATATCTAATAATTTTAGAGAGGCAAAAGATGACGTAGGATAGCTGGCAGTAGGCCGTTATTACCCAAGAAAAGGGGAGAGGGCCTAGATTGTTTTGTTTTTTTAATTTTCTAAGTTGGATGAGAAGCTTCATAGAAATATATAATATGCAAAATCCTCCTCTCCCACCACAAACCTGAAAGATTCTATATCATCCGGAAAAAAATTAACCCAAAACATGTTTTTAAACAACACCCCTGTCATTGCTCTTCTTACTGACACGGCTTGCTGTGGTACTGGGTGTTACAAGCAGGGTGAGAATATTTTTTACCAAAAAAAAATGAAACAAATAGATAGGATTGCGTCTAGGCATTCTACTTACCGGGTTGTCCATCATGACACTGCCCAATAACAAGCCAGTGTAGGAAGCCACGATACTGTTCTCCATGTGTTTGCCAGCCTTGTGCAAAGCTATTGGGTGGGCAAAAGGGGGAGCAAGAAGAAAAACACAGAAGTTTTGAAAACGCAGTCAACTCAAAAAGCAATTTTTTTTTTTACAAAATCACACTAAGAAGATCACAATGTCACAGTTGGAAATGATGTAAAGGAAAAGGGTGGATTTCTAGTCTATTGTCTATCCCCTGTACAAGCACAGGCTCACAGATTTTACCTGATTTATCCCCCAGCAGGCTGTGTCATTCAGGTACTCATATACACACCGGCTGCTGAGTCAAGAGGGGGAAAAATGTGTAAAGAGCCTTTCCAAAGGATTCAACATTATAGCACTGCCAGGATTCTTGAAACCCGAATCTCACGATCTCAAGCCTGACAGCCTTATCACTTGGCCCAAGACTTGTCATAACATATATCATCAGTAAGCAGCTTAATATCCATAATGAAAGGTGACCTAATTTCAGTTTTAACTAAATAAGGCTTGAGACTTTCCCCCCACTTTAAATCCAACAAAACTCTCCATAGGAGGATACACTACACACTAAAAAGGAGTCTTTACAAAAATACTAAATAGAGGCCACCTATCTAAAAGACCGGCGACTGACCTTTGGTAAATGTCTCTTCGTCGTCTTCAAGAATGCTCTGGTTGCCCTCGGCTGCTTCACCCCCTTCCCCTTTCTCTTCTCCTTTCTCTTCCGCCTCGGCTGCTGCCTGTTTCTCCTGCTTCTCTTGCTTCTCCTGTTCCTCTTTGGCCTTCTTCAAGTTGTTGGTGATCCACTGAATCCCCACCTCCGTCTCCTTCCATTCTCCACTCTTGTTAGGGGAGTCCGCTGACATGGACGTGTCAGGCGTACTCTCTGACGTCTCCTCCATTTCACGAGCTGCCTCTTCACGCTGACAAAATAGCTGTGGAGGAATGAGATGATATTTCAATGGCAAAGGGAAAAACAAGCTTCAATGGTTGGCAGCACAAAAAAAAGCCTACAAATCATTGAAGCTAAGTCACATACAAAAATTTTCACTCAAGTCTACATAGCTTCAGCAAGTCACCATTATTATTACTACTATTGTATTTGATAAAACAAGCTAGTTTCTCACACGTACAATAAATATATTTTTTTAAAGTTATAGAGAATTACAAAATTACAACAGGGGTGAAGATTTGAATGCCTAGAGAAGAACACTCTGCTTTAATAATGTATTTTTGTATTTTTAAGAAGAGAAAAGGCAACTTACACGAACAACGGCTTGGATTGCACTCATGTGCCGCACCTTTGATGCTTCTGAGTCCCTTATGTCCATACGAATATCCATCAACGAGTTCCGGTTCTCCTGGCACCCTTCCAGCAAATTGATGAGGAGTCCCAGACTCTAAAACAACCATGATGCAAGAATGTAAAAAAAATGTTTAAAAAAAGGCATGAGTAATATTGTGAGTAAAGATGTGGGCCGCGTTTACTAGTCATCCAGCATAGAAGATCAAGTTTGATGGTTAGGGAGAAGAAAAAAAGATATTCCATTATTTATGATGCATCTGTTTCACTAATTTCAAGTATTTCTCCAGTTGTTTAAAAAATAATTTTTAAAAATAAAAAAATCAAATCGTCGTAAAATATTTATAAAATATAGGGTGTCTGAAAAATGATCTTTAAGTAGCATGACAAAATCAAATTAGGTAATGACAGTACAGTTTCAGATTTGTTTAAGTGAATATCACTTTTTTAATGCCCTTATTTCCCATGTAGGGGTGAGTCATAATTGACATTATCATCTCTGGTACACATTTGGTGAAGACATGTGAATCCCAAGAGAAAAAAGCTTTGGAAAGTCAATCCACTTTCATCATCATTACATGTTGATGGAGTTAAAATTTACTTACCAAAACAGCGAGATCAAATCGTTGCTCCATAGGAATGCACCATTGAGTATTAATCAGACAGTGTAATGATGTTTCTATCAGTTCTTTCGCATACGGCTTGCTTTCATTGCCATCTCCTGGAGAAACAAACGAAATTTCCTTTTAGAAAAAAAAACCCTCTCTTCGTATTTCCCTTTCCCCTTGGATCCAATGAGACCCTTGCATGCTTGAGACAAGATAAGGAATCCCTTTGTTTTATATATAACTATCAGTAATCACATAGAAACACCTTGCATTGACTGAGATCCAAAATGAGCAGTCATAGACCTAACACTTACAGTAGTTCTTTGAATTTTTTAATTTTGGATATGCAGGCAATTACCCCACAGTACCATAGATATGTGGTGGGGCTGCCACCTCAAGGCCCCTTATCAGGCCCTTGTGACCTCTTTGTCTGACTTTCCGCTACACAAGGTAAACCACATTTTAAAAATACCACCATTAACTTGCAAAATTAAATTCAAATTTACATAAAATCACGTAATAATAAACGATACAGCCAAAAGTAAGGTATATGCAATACAAAGTTTACACAGGAAAGGCTGCCCGGATAAGTGACAGTTTTAAAAAAAACATTCTGTCAATTTTTTGTTAAAGCTGCCAATCTAGGGCTCAGGCATTCCTTTCAATTTTGCCTCCTTTAAAGGTGCCTTCTTTTCTGCGTCAGGATGCAACATACAAGGGTCTGTCCTAAAAAATCAAAAGACATCCAATCCAAAAGCCTCCCGGAAAGGTGTTCACATTCTTTTTTAACAAATCATGGCAACAAAATCTCACGGCTTACAGTGCAGTGTAAATAATTACACGTCTGTGGTTACAGCAAAACCAGATACTGCCTCCTAAATTCTGCCAAACCTGGGACCCATAACAATTGTGCAAAATCTTACATAATGCTTGTTTAAACCTTAACACATGTTTCAGTTCAGCCACCTCGCTATACCGTTCACAGGTCACGACAAGGGAAATAACTGATAATTTAAGCCTATTATTACTAGTCGCCTCTAGGGATTCTAATAATACCTTCATAATTACTCAATACTGTATTTAAAAAACCGCCCAATTTAGGCTTGTATGCATGGGTCTTCAATAATTTAACAAATCCTCAGATATAACCTACATTGAAAATCAAGCCTTC
Source organism: Dirona albolineata (assembly GCA_031763155.1). Classification (NCBI taxonomy): domain Eukaryota; kingdom Metazoa; phylum Mollusca; class Gastropoda; order Nudibranchia; family Dironidae; genus Dirona; species Dirona albolineata. Next base: position 3,293 of record JARFNW010135122.1, on the reverse strand, counting down.
ACTATTAACAAGATTAGATGTAGGCCTACTGCAATATTTAGGTTCCTCCATGATAAAGCAACAGACAAAGGTGGAGACGATTATTTTCAGCTCTCCTTGACTTTTTTGTTTGTTTTCATGTAATATGTAACCACACGTTAAAATACAAATTTTTAAGCATTGGAGAGAAAAAAAGGACTATTTCTTGAAATTTTTTTTTTTTAATCTTTCCCCCAACAAAGAAGAAAAGGGCTCAAGTCATAACAACACCATTTCAAATGAAAACTTGAAAACATGAAAAGATTCCTCACTATGTTCATGTGTGATATTGAGCAAAACTCTGAGAACAGCCATCATGCTTGTGAAGATGGTAAAACCTGGAAGATCTTTGACAGCTTTGTTTTCTTCCACACTCTCCAACACCTTGAACGATGGCATGCATTTTTGGCAAAGACGAAGCGTCCTGGAAAAATACATTTCAAAACAAAAAGATATTTTTTAAAAATGACAAATACGTTCATTCAATTATGGGAAATGAAAAACTACTAAAAACTAATCTACTAGACTTGTGTAACAACTAAACAAGGTAATTTTCAAAACAATTCTTTTTTTTATCTTGAATAAAAACGATTTATTCTACACTGATGGACATTGCTCCAATCTGGTGGCTCCAGCTCATGATGTTTTTTGCTTGTTCAGGATAACATTTGTATTATAATAATATTATAATAATAATAATGAAATTGACTTATATTGCGCCCAATCCCATCACATGATAGCTCTAGGCGCACATACATCAATACTAAAAGCACATATTACATTTTATATAAAATAGTAAGAACAATTTTAAGCATCTATTAAAAATGTTATGGGTCATAGAATAATGTGTTTAAGAATGCAAGTTTTCATACATAAATATTTTATATAAATTGGGGGATTTTACATGGCTAAGAGTAACATAAAAGACAAAGCAGAAAGGCCAGCATCATGTGAGGTACATGCTTTTTAAAACATGATTGAGATGTAAACATGCTGTTCCTAATCGAGAAGGGGAGTTGATTCCAAACAGATGGAGCAGCGTGGGTGAAGGTGCGATCTGCATATGTTTTAGAGCCCTTTTTTGGCACACATAAACGTACCTGGCTGCTAGATCGTCATTATTGACTATTGATCTTAAAATCCAAAGTGTACATTTCAACCAACAACACCAATCCAAAAGGCTAGAGCCATTCACATCATGAATACAACCATATTTGTTTTCACAAACTATAAAAGAACCAGGCATGAACTGTGGCAATTCTATCGAGTTCCGACATTCATCCCCTATGAGATATCATACCCTTCATAATTTTCACATCAATATTAGAAATTAAAGCAGGTCTCCGTCATAAAGCATGATGGATGATGGAAAGAAGCAAAATCACGCTTTTACCGTAACAGAATTTATGAATTGTGCATTTCTACATGTATTAACCATAAAGCAAATAGACTTTAAAACATGCTTTTAGATGGAGACGACTTTACTAAAAAACCATGTCACATACCTGCTACAGGAAACCAGCAAAGCACCATTTTTATAATTCACCAAGTGCATTTTGTTATCTGTGTTCATGAAGCTAACCTGAGAAATGAATTTAAAAAAGAAGATGTCAACATAAAGAATATGAATGAGGTATAATTTGACGTCATTAAAACTATGATATCAAGTGTAAAATATTCTCAGATGTTTTTCATTCGCTGAATGAAATACGAAAGTCAAAATATGACAACAGGAAAATAACAACAATAGATCGATTACTTTCTTACTATTTTTCACCTATTTTCAAAGTTATCTGTTAAAAACTCACATTTTCCAAGACTCTCAAGCACCTATCCAACTTCCTCAGGCTGGGCAAAGCACTTTGAATGTTTCCTTGCATGTCCTCAGATAACTGGCCTTCACTCGATACAACTGTAACAGTGAAAGGATTTACCATTAGTCCACGACCACAGTGATTTTTCATTTAGCATGGTGAAATACAAATAAAGGGGGGAGAAAAGAACATTTAGCTCAGAATCAAATTAAGATATTATTTCAAAATTATAATATGACAGATATTTGCATAATTTTCTTCTTCCAAACAATTAAATATTCCGATCTCAACATTTGTTATCAGTCTTATGAGAACATGATAAACTACAATGTTCCACATCAGTAGCAACTAGGGTAAATAGATATCAGTCTCTCATAGTTGCAATTAATCGATGAATATGCCCTACACTTACACCAAAAAAAGGTGTGTGTAGGGGGTTGGGGGGGGGGGGGGGGTTGGTGTCAAAAATAATAAGTTCTTCTTCCTGTACAAAGACTCCCAGCGAAAAAATGACAGAAATTCGAACACTGCAACAGATACAGGTACTTTTAATTTGGCTTTGTGTTAGGTCTTTAAACCATTCTTCATCACAACCTTTGATTCCTTTCCGGGTATCTTACACATGGTCTAAATCTTTATGATAAAATTCCAATAATGCATATTATTGATTGTTTTAAATAACATGGTAGCTGTGTATATTAATCCAAGCATAAGAGTAAGAGTCACCTGAATCCACGATGTGATCCAAACCACCAACAGATCGCAGTTCTTCCTTAAACCATTCACCTGCCCTCCGAGATGTCAAACTCAATAAAGATTCCATTGCCAAATTGCCAGTCTGAGTGAAAAAAAAAAGCATCAAATCATATAAACTTGTTTACAAACATTGGGAATTTGACTGTGGAACCATGTGGACAAAGACGTGATAGTTCGTAGGGGTAGACCAAAGGGGAAACAAAATCGCATTTTTTTTATTCAAACTTATTAAATTGGTGCAGTGCAGTGTAGGGACCAGCTCTATAGAAACTTGGGTTGGTCAAGAATTGAAGACAAACAGGTGATCATCCCACTGTGTCAAGTGGATAGACATTTTGCCAGGACAGAGGCTTACTCTTTATGGTTTTGCAACTGCCATGGGATCCTTGATGTGACTAGTGTAGACACGAGACCTCCTGCTTTTCCATCACCAAGGAGTCATTCGTCAAATCTATCATAATTAAGAAACATTGTATGCCACCATTCATACATTTCCCATCAACTGAACTGGTAATTTTTCAGCAGAAAAATATTCTCATCTAGCAGGGATTGAACCTGGTACCTTCGGTGTCTGTTCCTTCTTTTTTATCGCTTAGTATACGTCTTTACAATTTAACACGAACATAACAAACATTCTTATTCATTTATTCCCATACCTTGTTTTGAAACCAGGATTTATAGCCATTTCTAATGTTTTTACCCCAA
>JARFNW010135111.1:0-10951 GCA_031763155.1 Dirona albolineata | reverse complement strand
CTTCTTCTTCTTCTTCTTCTTCTTCTTCTTCTTCTTCTTCTTCTTCTTCTTCTTCTTCTTCTTCTTCTTCTTCTTTAGTTGCAGTATCATTATTTATTATTATTATTACTATTAGTGGGGTTTTTTTGTGTGTTTTTTTTCTCTTCCTTCCTTCCTCCTCCCTCTTCCTTCCTCTTTGTTATATTAATTTATAATGTTACTATTTTCTCAATCATCTCACCATAATAATAGTAAATAATAAGTGATTTTAGCAAGGAGTAAGTGAAGTTTCCTAAAAAAGACCTGTATGTACTTACACTTTAACCTTATATTATTAATATTATACTTTATACTTTTCCTTCATTTTCTCTCTAGTCCTTGTCTGTTTTGTAGTCTTTAAAAATGTAATTCTGCGCATCTTTAGTAGTATCTTTTTGAATACTGATACTTCTCAGAATATACTGAAAATTGCGTTCAGGAATACCGATTGTTCCTGGCTGGGGTAGGCATCTCTGTTATTACTGTTTTTCAACTTTCTTTAATTTTGTGATTTCAATTTGTTTCTTTCTATATCATTTTTAAAACATTTATCCATTGAGGGTAATTTGGGAGGTTTTCCTCATGATTTTCTTACCTTATTTTAAGATAAGATAATTTATTTTCATCCCATAATGCTTCTGTCTCAGCTGTTAAGAATTGAGCAAATGATTGATAAGTGTAACATTTCTGTAATGAATATTTGTATAACTCATTTCTAATAGGATGTGACCAACACCAAAGGCAATGAGTTTGAGGACTTCTGTCTGAGTCGTAACCTCCTGATGGGTATCTTTGAGAAAGGCTGGGAGAAGCCATCTCCCATCCAGGAGGCCAGCATCCCCATTGCTCTTACTGGCCGCGACATTCTAGCTAGGGCTAAGAATGGAACTGGCAAGACCGGAGCCTACGCTATCCCTTGCTTGGAGAAAGTAGATGTTACCAAAAACGTGGTACAAGGTAAACATTGTTTTTCCTTCTATTCTTTAATTGCCACAGATCCGTTACTATTTCCCTTTCTTCCCCATGCCATGTTGCTTTAATTGTGGTGTAGCATTTACAGTTCTAAACTTCGAATCAAATCCATTGCGAGGGCTAATGCTACATTTATTAGTTCCCCTTTGAACAACTGTGTTAGTGATGTCATTCATTAACATAGCTAACATGAAAAGGGAACACCAAACACCCAAGTCTTGCCTAAAAACTCTATCTGAGCCCTTTGCTTTTGATAGAATCCTGGGGCAAGGTACATTTTTTTCTCCCTTTAAACAGTTTTTTTTGGGAGTGTTTTCTGTTTCGCAATCTTAAACCAGACTACCACAAATGTTCCACTATTTTTCTTGTTTATTTTGCAGACATGCTCTTGATTTTATGTGTTCATGGTTATTTTCCCGGCCTTAGGGCTTATCTATAATTTTGATCAGTCAGGCCTGCTGTTGTGTTCATGTGGGGCTCTTTTTGACAAATTAATTTCTGTTTGTAGTTGTAGTATTGCGGTGTGGACACGTTTTGATTTTTAATACAGCAGTTTTCGTTCTGGATGTTCCTACTGCTTTCCGAAATCACGGACATTATTTATAATGGCAACTTTGCAGTCTATGGACTTTGACCAAGAGTTATGCTTATCCTTAAAAAAAAAAGAGAGAATAGTGCAACTTTGAATCAAATCAATTGTGAAGGTCCATTACTTTGTTTGCTATATCTTAATTATAGTTCCCCTTTGAACAACTGTGTTGATGATGTTATTCATTGACATAGGCAACATGATAAGGGAACACTAAACACCCAAGTCTTGCCTAAAAACTTTATCTGGGCCCTTTGCCTTTGATAGAATCCTGGGGCAAGGTACATTTTTCTACTCCTTTTACTTTTAAGCAGTTTGTTTGGAAGTAAGCCTATGTTTTACAATTTTAAACCAGATTGCAACCTCACTTATAACCTGGAAACTTGGGATCATCCCTGATTAAAATTTTTGTTGTTGGTTTTATTGACTATTTTTCTTGTTTTCCGCTCATTTTTGTAGACATTCTCTTATGAATATTCTCCTTTTCGTGGCCATTTCTTTGCAGGCAGGTGGGCTATTGTGTCTATGTAGCCCTTTTAACAAGCAAACACGTTTTTATTGTAGTAATACCATTTAACTCTGGTAGCTTTAATTCTTAATTTTCCTAGTTTTCCTGACATCAACTAGAAATTAATCTTTGCAATCTATGCACTAATTAGTACCCTTTATTATTTTATGAGATTAGTGTAGCTTTGAACCAAATACACTGGAGTTCTTAACACTTTGTTTGCTATTTCTTAATTGTAGTTCCCTTTTGAACAACTGTGTTGATGATGTTATTCATTGACATAGACCACATTAAAAAGGAACATTAAAAACACCCAAGTCTTGCCTAAAAACTCTATCTGGGTCCTTTGCTTTTGATAGAATCCTGGGGCAAGGTACATTTTTCTACTCCTTTCACTTTCAATCAGTTTGATTGGGTGTGTCTTCTGTTTCACCATTTAAAATCAGACTGCCACCTTATTGTGTCACAAGAAACTTGGGAACATCCCTGGTTTCAAAAGAATTTGTAGGTGTTTTTTTGTTTTGTTTATTTTGCTGAAATTTTTTACCTACTGCTTTCCTTGCACTGACATAACCAACTGAAACTGAATCAAATCAATTGTGAATGGCCATTACTTTGTGTGTTATTTTAATTGTAGTTCCCCTTTGAACAACTGTGCTCGTGATATCATTCATTAACATAGACCACATGAAAAGGGAACACTAAACACCCAAGTCTTGCCTAAAAACTCTATCAGGGCCCTTTGCTTTTGATAGAATCCTGGGGCAAGGTACATTTTCTTCTCCTTTTAAGTTTGAGCAGTTTGTTTGAGAGTACGTCTTCTGCTTCCCAATTTTAAACCAGACTGCCAATTCTTAGATTTGGGGGGGGGGGGGTGTTGCTGAGTATTTTGTTGATGATTTTGGGTCTTTTACAGACATTCTCTTGATTTTATGAAATTTCTGTTTTCATGGCAATTTTCCCGCCCAGGGTGTGTATCTACTATTTCATTGCAGTCAGGTCTGCTGTTGTGTCTTGTGTGGCTCATTTATTTTTTTAAAACATAAATTATTATTTTTTTAAACAAAATTATTATTATTATTATTATATTGAAATAATGTTTAATGGATATTAAATCAATTGAAATGTTGTTTACAAAGTAAAACTGTTAATGATATGCCCTCATGTTTCATTTTAGCCATGATCATTGTTCCTACAAGAGAACTTGCACTGCAGACCAGCCAGATTTGTATAGAGCTGAGTAAACACATTGGCTGTCGCTGTATGGTCACCACAGGAGGAACCAACCTAAAAGATGATATCATGAGACTAACAGAGCCAGGTATGCCATTTGGAAATTGATAACCCCTTTTGTACGTTAATCCTGGAATAACTGCTTAGGTTTACTTTTTGGTTTTTTCTTTCTTTTGAACTTTTTAAAATGTCCAGGATATCATAAATATTCAAGAGATAATGCCATGAATATTCCACTTATATGACAATGTGTAAGGAGGCTCGCAAAATGCGGAATTCAATTTCTCGTTTTGAAGAACTGCATTCATAAAGCATCTTACATTTACCTCATGAATGATTTTAAAGGATATTTCAAGTGTATAGGCCTATGTCCAATGTCAATTACTGTTACTGTTTCAGTTCACGTGATCATTGCTACACCAGGAAGGATCTTGGACTTGATGAACAAAAATCTAGTCAAGACACATTCTTGTGCAGTCCTTATTTTAGATGAGGTGAGTTTGTACCTTTCTTTTGTTACATATTTTGAATGGCTTCATGTTGTACACATAGCAAGCTATTGTATTATTTATTTTTAATTGGATTATTTGTGAGATTGATCTATCACAGTGGAGCTAACTTGTGCATATTTTGTGCTACCAGTGCATGGTCTGATATATGCAGCCCATCTGATCGTCTGTACATCAATTTTGTATGGATTCCCCCTCAAGACCCAATGGCCAGACTCACTACCTATGAATCCACGCCCTTTGTTTTATACACTCGAAAGGGGCTCGATTTTGAGCATAGTTACAGCATAAAAAATAGGGTTTGATTAATTGGTAAAAGTCTTTGATTTATCCATAATTATTTTATGATGAACATGATTTTGGTCGGGTTTCCAAATTCACAATCGTTACTCAGTGGGATCCATGCTGTAACAAAAGGAAAAAACTAGCTCATACATGTAATGTTATGATTATATATTGACCATCGTTTGTCAATTAACCATTTATGTAAAGAGTGCCATTGTTTCTTTACACTTAACAAAGCTATTGTCCACTCCAATATCCAGGCTGACAAGCTTTTGTCTCAGGACTTTAAGGGCATGTTGGACAGCATTATCGGACACCTGCCCAAGGACAGACAGATTCTTCTCTATTCTGCCACATTCCCTCTCACAGTTGAAGCTTTTATGGTAAGTGTTAGGATTTTGAAATAACATTTGTGTATCTATGATGAAATAATATTACCAGTTCTGCTGCTGAATTTCAATGACTGATATTTGGTTCTGACGGTACACAAAGTTGTGACCTTTACTTTTTGCTTGAAGCAGAGTTAACCACAAATGGGACGAGAGGATGGTCTTTACATATGTTATATATGATTGTTTTGCTGTGTCAATCAGCAGGTTCCTATATTCTTTAAACAGGGGTCGTGCGTAGTCCTTAAATTCCAGGACCTCCTGGAAAAGCCCTGGAATTTGGTTTTAGGGGTAAAAGTCCTGGAAAAAGCAAAATAATCCTGGACAAAGATTGCATACAGCTCTTTTTGTACTCATACGTTTAAATTAGGTCATATGTTGTGAAGCCATGTGAAATGGACAGTTAATCATTGCAGAAACATTTATGATTGTTCCAGTTTTAATTATAATCACCATTTCATTGCACATGAATTTTTCTAATGTAACGAGGATTTGCATTCATTATTCTTTTTCCAGAGAAAGCATTTAAAGAACCCATATGAAATCAACCTTATGGATGAACTGACGCTGAAGGGAGTTACACAGTATTATGCTTTTGTCCAGGAGAAACAAAAAGTTCATTGTCTCAACACACTTTTCTCTAAAGTAAGTGAAAGTCCTGTGTAGGATTGGATTTTTTAAATGTAATGAAATTGTTTAACCAGTTCTGCTACTGATGGCATATGGCCATACAGACAAAAAAAAGCTTAAGAGATTAATTAACGGCAAGATGGTGGTTGTAAATAAATTCTGATTTTGGTCAATTTAGGATTTTACATGTGAAACAGTTCTAAAAGTATATTAGGAAGAAAAAAAACAAAACCGCCTGTAATAAAGATTTTTAAAAATCCTGATGTTAAATTGTTTTTATGGAATAGATTTTGGCATAACATTTGTGTATCTGTGATGAAATAATTTTACCAGTTCTGCTGCTGAATTTCTCAATGACTGATATTTGGTTCTGATGGTACACAAAGTTGTAATTATGATTTATGTTTCATTGTCAATATGTTTTTAGTGATTATACTTGCTTTAGACTGCATGGTGCTTTCAAGATTTGTTTTCTCTTCCATTTCATCGGCTAAAATTGTTAGATGGGACCGCAAAACGAAAATTTAACATAAATAGCATTACTGATTATTTTACAATCCAATCTTTTTCTTTTTTCTTTGTGATTTTTTCTTTTCTTTTCTTATTCTTGAAATGGGCAAAACATTCCTCTGGGGGATGTAGCTTTTTCATATTTTTTGTTTGCAACCATGCTTAAAAAAAGGTTCTGTAAAATCATAATGTTAAAACAGATTTTGAATTATTTGTGTATCTGTGATGAAATAGTTTTACCAGTTCTGCTGCTGAATTTGACTGACTGATATCTGGTTCTGATGTTACACACATTTGAGTGATATAATTTATTAGTTTTTTAGTGATTATTCTTAGGTTAGACCGCATGATGCCTTCAACATTCATTCAAGATTTGTCTTGAGAACCACACAAAAATCTTAATTTGTGATCTTCTATTGGCTGAACTTTGTGGGACTAATCTAAATATTTAATGTCGACAACAGTAATGATTATTTTATGCTATTTGTTTTCTATTTTTGTTGTTATGAGCAAAGCTTTCCTCCGATGTGATGGAACCATACCAGGATAGATTATGTAAAATCCTAATGTATAGTGCTTGTTGAAAGAGTTTTGTGCAATATATTTTCAAATATTTGTGTCTGTGATGAAATAATTTTACCAGTTCTGCTGCTGAATTTCAATGACTGATATTTGGTTCTGATAGCACACAAAGATGAGTGATGATAATTTAACAGTTTCATTGTGAAAATGGTTTTAGTGATAATGCTAATGTTAAGCTGCCCGATGCTTTCAATATACATTCAAGATTTTGTCTTTTTTCCCATTTCATTGGCTAACATTTGTTTAATTGACTACTCAAAGTATTTCATATAGATAGCTGTTTATTTTTATGCCAAAAAGATAATATTAAATCCTAATATAAAATGCTTTTTGGAAAGTTTGTGTATCTGTGATGAAATAATTTTACCAGTTCTGCTGCTGAATTTCAATGACTGATATTTGGTTCTGATGGCACACAAAGTTATTGATCATTTCACTGTCAAAATAATTTGTGATTATACTAACGTCAGACTGCATGAGTCCTTCAACACTCATTCAAGATTTGTGGTTGGTTTTTTTTCATTTCATTGTCCCAAGATTTGTTGGACTGACCATTCAATATATTTCATATTGATAGCAGAGTAGTAATTGTGTTACTATCTTTGCAGTCTCTGTTATAATTTACTTTATTTTCAATGAGTGAAAATTTTCCTTTTATGGATGTGGGTTTTTTATATTTATTGTACCCGTTGTTTGCAATCATTACAACAACAAAATCTGTATAATCCTAATGTGAAGTGCTTGTTAAAAGTTTTTTTATGGCACAAATTTTGAAATCACATTTGTGTATCTATGATGAAATGATTTTACCAGTTCTGCTACTGAATTTCAGTGACTGATATTTGGTTCTGACTGTACACAATGCTGAGAGATATTAACTCAGCAGTTTCATTGTCAATGTGGTAGAAGTAATTATACTAACATTAGGCTGTATAGTACTTTCATTAAAGTATTTTAGATTTGTGTCTTTTTTTCCATTTCATTATTTGTTGGATGGAAATATTTCATATAGATAGCAGTAATGATTATTTTTGATAATAATAATAACATTGATAATGATAATCATGATAGTAATAATAATGATAATAGTAATATTAATTTATAATCATCCCGTTAGGGACATTCTTTTTTACAGGTGTTCACGGTCTGTTATTATTATTTTTATTTTTTTTCTTCGATGATCGAAAGTTTTCCTCTCAACTAGAGGATGTTGGGTTTTCGTATTTTTATCCTTTGTTTTTGCAACAATGCCAAAAAAGATTCTCTAGAATCCTAATGTAAAGCTCTTGTGTGAAAGTTTTAACATTTGTGTATCTGTGATGAAATAATTTTACCAGTTCTGCTGCTGAGTTTCAGTGACTGATGTTTGGTTCTGACGATACACACAGTTGTGATGATTTAGCAGTTTCATTGTCAAACTGGTTTTATTGATATATAATAATGTTAGAGCTGGTGTTTCCACTGTACATTCCAAGATTTTTGTCTTTTTACGAAGCCACATCTTGATCTGATAGTGATTTAGGATCTTCCATTTCATTGGCTAATGTTTGTGAGACAACTCAAATTATTAAATATAGACAGCAGTAGTGATTATTTTACTGCCTGAAATCACATGTGTATCTATTATGAAATAATTTTACCAGTTCTGCTGCTGAATTTCGGTGACTGATATTTGGTTCTGATACTGCACAAAGAGTGAAAATTATTTATTGTGTTGAGACTACATAGTGCTTTCAACATTCATTTAAGTTTGGTTTCTTTGGGGTGTGTGTGTGTGGGGGCTCTCAAAATGTTTGATGTAAAGCGCTCGTAGGAAAGTTTAAACATTTGTGTATCTGTGATGAAATAATTTTACCAGTTCTGCTGCTGAGTTTCAGTGACTGATATTTGGTTCTGACAATACACACAGTTGTGATAATTTAGCAGTTTCATTGTGAAACTGGCTTTATTGATATAATAATGTTAGAGCTGGTGTTTCCACCATCCATTCAAGATTTTTGTCTTTTTACGAAGCCACATCTTGATCTGATAGTGATTTAGGATCTTCCATTTCATTGGCTGACGTTTGTGGGACAACTCAAATTATTAAATATAGACAGCAGTAGTGATTATTCTACTGCCTTTGCTTTGTTTGTTATTATTTACTTTTTATTTCTTAAGCAAAACATTTTCTTGAAATATGTGACGCAGGTCTTCATATTCTTTTTATTCCTTTTGCCTTAACAGTTTTTTTGTGAAATAGATTTTTAGAAATAACATTTGTGTATCTGTGATGAAATATTTTTACCAGTTCTGCTGCTGAATTTCAATGACTGATATTTGGTTCTGACGGTACACAGACTGGTAATGATCAGTTTTATTGTCAAAATAATTTGTGATTATGCTAATGTTATGCTGCATGATGTGTTCAACATTCATCCCAGATTTGTGCCTTTTCTTCCATTTAATTGGCTAAGATTTGTTAGATCAATATATTTCATATTGATAGTGGTAGTAATTATTTTAATTTTACTGTCTTCGCTGCATTCATTTCATATTTTTACCATACCAAAAAAGATTCTGTAAAATCCTGATTTAAAGTGCTTGTCTCTGGAAAGTCTTTAAAACATTTGTGTATCTGTGATGAAATGATTTTACCAGTTCTGCTGCTGAATTTCAGTGACTGATATTTGGTTCTGATGTTACACGAAGTTGAGTGATAATTGATCAGTTTCACTGTGAAAATGATTTTTAGAGATTGTACTGACATTAGACTGCGCCCAACACTAGATTTATGTCTTTTCTTCAATGTCATGGGCTAACATTTGTTAGATGGACCACTCAAAATATTTCATATTGATAGCAGTAGTATTTTACTCTCTTTGCAGTTTATCCTTTGCTTGCAAAGATTTCTACAAAATCCTAATGTAAAGTGCTTGTTGAAGGGGTTTTTATGGAATAGATTTTTTAAACATTTGTGTGCCTGTGATGAAATAATTTTACCAGTTCTGCTGCTGAATTTCAATGATTGATATTTGGTTCTGACGTACACACTTATTTAATTAGCTGCAGTAGTGAATATTCTTCTGTCTTTGCAGGGTTTGTTGATATAACTTTTTTTTATCAATTAGCTAGAGCTATTCTTTGTGAGGATGTGACATGGGTTTTCATATTTTCATCCTTTTTTGCAGCATTGCCAGTGAAGACTTGTAAAATCAGAATTAATGTAAAGTGCTTGTTATATAGTTTTTTTTCTTCTTCTTTAGAATAGATTTTGAAATAACATTTGTGTATCTGTGATGAAATATTTTTACCAGTTCTGCTGCTGAATTTCAATGACTGATATTTGGTTCTGACGGTACACAAAGTTGTGATAATAACTTATCAGTTTCATTGTCTAAATGATTTTTTTGTGATTATGCTAACGTTCCATGATGCTTTCAACATTCATTCAACATTTGTGTGTTTTTTTCTGTTTCATTGGCTAACAGTTGTTAGCCAGAACTCTCAAAATATTTCATATAGATTGCTGTTGTAATCATTCTACTGTCTTTGCAGTCTTCGATTCATATTTTTATCCTCAACCATGCCAAAACAGATTACATAAAATGCTTATTTAAAGAGCTGTTTGGAAAGTTTTAACATTTGTGTATCAGTGATGAAATAATTTTACCAGTTCTGCTGCTGAATTTCAATGACTGATATTTGGTTCTGACGGTACACAAAGTTGTGATGAATGACTTAGCCATTACATTATCAAATTGGTTTTAGTGATTATACTATACTATTAGACTGCATGATGCTTTCGACATTCGCTTCAGATTTGTCTTGTTTTCCATGTCATTGGGTGAGATAGATGTGTTGGACAGACCACTCAAAATATTTCATTGGATGGCTGTAGTGATTTTTTTACTGTCTTCGTTGTTATTTACATTGTTTTTCAATTGAAGTTTTCCTCTAGTCTAGAGGATGTGGGTTTTTCATATTTTTATCCTTTGTTTGCAACTGTGCCAAAAAGTTTCTGTAAAGTCTTAATGTAAAGTTTTAACATCTGTGTATCTGTGATGAAATATTTTTACCAGTTCTGCTGCTGAATTTCAATGACTGATATTTGGTTCTGACGGTACAAAAAATTGAGTGATAATAATTGATCAGTTTCATTGTGATAACAGCCAATGACTGATAATTTTTACTGATAGAAATGGTGCTGTCAGTGAGTCCACATTAGTCCTCTTTGCATTGGTGAGATGATAAAATGTGCTGAATCCAAATATTTAACTTTTTAATGATTGCTTAAATTAGTTTTTTTCTTTCCAACTCAGCTTCAAATCAACCAGTCTATCATCTTCTGCAACTCAACACAAAGGGTGGAGCTGCTTGCCAAGAAGATCACAGAACTAGGCTACTCCTGCTACTACATTCACGCCAAAATGAACCAGCAGCACCGCAACCGCGTCTTCCATGACTTCAGGCAGGGGCTGTGCAGAAACCTTGTGTGCTCAGGTATGAAATTCAAACATACTCAGAATGACTTGATCTCAGCCAGTTTCTTAAGATACATGTTGTTGGCGCCATTCAATGAATGAATGTCTGGGTCTTGAACATTCTTCTCATTAAATATGTGATGGACTAGATTGGTACCTTCAGTTTACATTTAATTTGAGAAATTTCTTCTTTCTTTCTTTCTTGATCGATTTACCTTTTGTACCTTTCGGTGTAAGGCTTATGCATCATAAACAAACTTTCG